>VWZW01008202.1:569557-589835 GCA_013397115.1 Edolisoma coerulescens | reverse complement strand
TTTTTCTTTTTTTTTTCTTTTTCTTTCTCTTTTTAGTTTTCTTTTTCTTTTTCTTTTCCGTTTTCTTTTTCTTTTCTGTTTTCCTTTCTCTTTTTCCTTTCTTTTTCCTTTTTTCTTTCTCTTTTTCCTTTTTCCTTTCTCCTTTTTCCTTTTTCCTTTTTCTTCTTTCTCTTTCTGCTTTCTTTTTTCTTCTTCTAACATCCTGAATTTAAAATAACATCTTTTTTGATTTGAGATAGAAATGAGATGAAGAGCACAGATATGGCTGTGGAAGATAATAGGGAAAACATTTGCTTTTTAACTTTGTCCCCTGGCAAGAGAACAGCAGTGCATAAAGTCTTATCACTGATTTCTCAGTTTCAACCAAATGAGACAGGAGAATATCATCTCATTGACGGATTTCTCCTATGGAAATGCACATTTGCACTAGAGGAAAACAATTGCACACTCTCAAATGGGTGGGACTGTCACAAGTAAGTCTCTTGGACTTATTTCAAAACAATATTGGACCCACTGGAAATCACCTCCAAACTATCCTTCTGCAAAATAAACGACAAAGTCAAGAAAGTGAGATACTTATCTACTTATGCTTATTCTTACTTTTCTGGGGGAAAAAAGGTCAAATATTTACTTACAAAATCATATCCAGTAGAAGCTTCAGCAAGTTCAGTATCTTATTAAAAACTTGCAAGTAATAGCAGAGAAACTAATTAAAACCTAAGGGATACAGAAATCACTGTGTATAAATATGTAATTAGCAAAAATGTTTTAAAATATCCCAGTAATGCATCATGTTTCCCTTGTAACTACAAAAATTTCACAAAAGCAACAGCAAGATAGCTAGTATTCCTGTACTGTAAATTTTAAGTTAAGAATGTTGATATCACATGAAAATTTCAATGCCTCCTCCGTTCTATCTTTTGCAAGGGAAAGTTAAGTTGAAATCTCATATCCTGCTTCTCTCTGAAGCACTGATTTAAAAGCTAATACAATGAGAATCACAAATTAGAAATAAAATAAAAAAATCATGAACACCATAAAATTATATCTATTTTTTTCTGGGAAAAATATTATAATATGTTTATAAATGAAAGCAGCAAATTTCTAGCATCATTCAGAACTTGCAACAAATACACAGCAAGAAGAAAGTCATGGTCCATGTTCACCAGTGAAAAGAGAAATGTAGGAATTATGTTGCACTGTGCCTACTTAAATACATGGCATGTCCAAAAGCCAGTGTATAAATTTAGGAGAAGTAAAAGAAAACCCAAACCATGCAGAAGAGTCATTGAGTAGTGCTTTAGAAATTGATATAGTGTAATTTAAATATGTTTTCCTACTGAAGAAAAAGGTCACTGACTATTGGCTGAAACTAAACTCCCAGGCAGTGGCATGTTACATGCCTTTTTGTGCCTTACTGTCCAAATCAGAGCCTTCTCACAGCTACTGTGGCTCCAGGTTGGCTCCAAAACAAGGGAATTTGAGGTAGTGCAGTCCCAAACCTGCCTTAAGTCTAGCCATTGCTGGAACATGTGCTGGACTCAGAAACTGATGGGAGATAGGGTTCCAATAATACAGACACCAGCTTTGGACACATTCTTAATGCTACGGAAGCTTTTATTGACTTGCATCATACCTCTATAAGATTCTTATTCAGCTAACTCCTACAAAATTCTGACGATTTAAGATCATGTTACTGATAGTTCACAAATTGAAAGCTGGCAAAAGATGACATATTGCACCATCAATGAACTGAAGCACCTGGACTTTGAAACCACATATATTTTCCGGATTACACTCTGAATTCAGCCCAGGAGTGCATCAAAGTCCATTGAAAGCAAAATATTTCTCTGTATGGATTTTTCTAAGCTGGTCCCAAGACAGGAAATTTGATGACTACCAGAGATGTAGTATACAATAAATACATTTTGTGTGTAGTAAAATGGGACAACTAAATCTGTACTACTGATATAAATGAAATTAAAACCTATTTATTTTTAACTCTTTCCTTCTTCACCAAAAGATTTTGGACTGGGGAGCTCTAGGTTCACCTATCAAATTCTGGCATAATCAATCTCATCAGCTTTGATGTAGGTTCTTTCCTTGTGGGAGTTTTTTTCAATTCGATTCACTGATGCTCATGATGCATTTTTTCACTTTCTGTAATTCACGGAACGAAAAAAGTAGAAAGGGAAAAACTTGGAACTGTCTACAGGACTTCAGGAGGAAAAATACGGAAGCTAACAGCCTTACAACCATGAAACAGTATTAAAAATATTTCCCTCATTCAGGCCACAATTCTTACACAACTTTTCCCTTTGGGGCATTTTGATGCACAGTTATGACACTGAAGGGCTTGAGAAGCTACCTGGTTCCAAAGCTGATTGACCCCTAACTTTCTATTAAATACTGTTCAAATGAGCTTGAGCATCTCTACCGAAAATGATCTCCCTGAGGAAATATCTTAATGTAGTGTCCATGGCTTTCCATTGATTGTTAGAAAGAACAACTCAGACAAGGGCCCACAAGTTGGGTGTTCCCTGAAAGAAACTTGTTCTTTCACACAAGAATTTACCCCTTTTAATATTCTATGCCCATAGATCTTTCCAATCTTCTAAAGAGGCCCCAGGGGTTTACACAAACTGAGTTACCCTGAAACGTCACAGAAACTACATTTAGGCCCAACATCTGCATTCTGAATTTGCCTAAATTTGCAAGCAAATTTCTTGTCATAGTATCAATAGTTCAAATTATATATAAGGAGAATCTAATTTATTGAAATAACAGATAGCCGCAGTTTCAAATTCAGTGGGAATACAGGGACAGTGCAATTACTAAAAAGAAAAAAGTATTTTCTAAAGCATAAAAAGTGAGACTATAAATCAGAACCTTATCTTTGAAATTAGTAAGTCAGGTGAAAATGAAAAAAACAGTTTCACTCATTTTGGTAGAAGTCCATGAATCAGGATTTTAGTATGTCTTTTCTAGTTCAAGCCTATTCCTAGGTAAAATTTATCAAGGAATATTGAATATTTTAATGAGCTGAAAAAAGACAAAAGCTCTCAATAGAATTTACATTTAGCCTAGATGCCAAGTGCACATTATCATGTTTTATCTTCTTGACATGAGTTCTATGTTTCACAGTAATACAATTCTCAGATGACTGCAATATTTCCACATAACCTTAGCAAGAAAGAGGAATTAAAATTTCATAGTGCATTTACAAGTCTTGTTGAATACTTTATTTTCTTTTTAAAAAACAATATTTTAATAGAGCAAAGAATTATGTTCTTTTCTCATGAAGCAGACCTGGTGATCTTCTCCTTCATGTTTCATATCTATATTTCTAAAAGAAACACATTAGAAATTATTTTCACTCTCTTTCATGTAAAACACAATTTTTTTCTTTTTTTTTCTTTTAATAAGAAAATTTTCTTATGAAAAATAATTAAGGTATTTAATCTCTTACTGTTTTGTTGAAGTTTCTGGATATGTTTGAAACACACACTTTATGTCACATCAAATTTTTTTGCATCATGTGGTTATTTCTTCTATACTGTGAAATTCAGATTTATAACATAAATCTAAGTAATAAATATGGCATGACCTTGGTGGAATGAAGGTTTTACGCCTCTTGCAGAACTAAGAATAAAAAAGATTTTATCAGATATTTGCATCTAATTGCAAATCTCATATTAGAACTGATTGAAAGAAAATATGTAAATGCAGTATTTATAAGCATACTTGATATTTTTTTGTCTGCAAAATAACTTATTTTCATAAGAGAAAAATAATCAAGGTTTTTAAAAAATATGATAATTACTCTACATAATAAGTAAAAAAGTGTCCCGTGTCCTGTTGTCTTTTGTCTACTGACACACTGGAGAGGTAACTCTTATTCACTACTTCTATTTTTGTTGGCATTACAGCAAGAAACTGTTTTATTTTACTGATATTTCAGTGAAAACCTGAGAGAAGTTTCAGTAAGAAGCAAGTTTAGTCACTTATTATTCAAACAACATAATAAGGGATCTCCAGAGGTCAGGAAGAAATCTCTGCTGCTACACTCTGTGCCACATCCTCTCTGACTATGAAAGCTCCTGCAAGATCCTGCAATGTTACCAGAAACAGTTGGGGCATCCCTTGGGCAACCACCAAGTGAAAATTCGTCAACTTTCATGACTAACAGTAGGGATAAATGTGTTCGGTAGGGACTCTGTGCAAAGTTCGTCTCATTTGTTTTAGACACCTTTCTTAAATTTAAATTCTTTAAGTCTGGTAAATTTCGTTAAAACAGGTTTTAACTTGAAGTCCCTAAATTCAGAGAGGAAGAATGGGAACTAACAGTTTATCTGAAAGAGACAGTAAGGAATTGTGAATATTGAATTTTGAAATGAAAATATTAGTAACTGCATTTCATATTTGTGATGTACAATGGTGTTGCCATCTGCCAAGATATTTCTGCTTGCCATAAACATAACTAATAAGTGTTGTTTGTAACAAGTGCAAACTCTTATCTGCTGCACTCCAAGATTTTTTGTTTGCCAGTATTAATTTTTAACTACATTTTTCCACTCTTTTTAGGTAATTGTGTTCAAAATTATTTGCTGACCCTTTTTAAAAGCTGTTTCATTTCAGATGCACTTAATTCACAATATTTGTTATTCATGCCCCTTTATGTTTCAACTATTTTCTTGAAGTATAATACTGTTTATTGCTTGCTGAGCATTTAAGCATTTATTTTCAAGAAATCCTTAAGCTTATTAAAGGAACCCTCTTCATAATGTATCCAGTTAATACAGATAAGGAGAACAATAGACACTCAATAGAGTAAGTTTATGAAA
The DNA here is from genome assembly GCA_013397115.1 of Edolisoma coerulescens. NCBI lineage: Eukaryota > Metazoa > Chordata > Aves > Passeriformes > Campephagidae > Edolisoma > Edolisoma coerulescens. The sequence goes on along the minus strand of VWZW01008202.1, from coordinate 584,991 downwards.
TAAATCAATTTCAAGAGAAAGTCTAGAGGGTTTTAAAGTAATTGGTTAGCAATGACTTTAAATGGATGAGAGAGAGAAAGAAAGAAAACAGAAAGAAAGAAAGAGGGAAAGAGAAAGAAAGAAAGAAAGAAAGGAAGGTTGAAGTAGTTACATGCTTACTGAAGGAGATTAGAAAAACTAGAAAATTCTCTTTCATAAGTGGAACATAAAACCTGTTTAAGAATTTTAAAGCTATAAGGCTGAACAAAAAAGATTTAATAAGCAACTAGCTATAGGCATTAAAACTAATATTAGAAACTTCTTCCAGCACATCGGAAATAGAAGGTTTTGAAGAGAGGTGGTAGGGTTGACACATGATCATCTCAAAAATAGAACATTAAAGGAAAGATAGAACATAATAGAAATGCTAGATGAATTATTTGTATTAACATTCACAGCAAATGATTTTAGGGAGGCTCTTATTCCACATTTCTGTCTTTATAGGGTAGGATATCATAAAATACTGCACACTTATGTGTTAGCAGTGTACTTTTAGAGCATATCAATAAAAGGCATAGAACTAAGTTATTTCAAACAAAATTTCTAAAATAAATCAAATATGGAATTACCAAACTGTTAACTAGTATGTTAACTATCATCTAAATTTGCCTTCTTTTCAGATGATAGGGAGGAGGCAAGTAAGAAAATAATTTTTAGGAGAGGTTTCATTGTGGGTGTGAAGAACAGACTGGTGGGAAAAACAAGGAAAATTGGTTTATGATATAATGCAAAAGAGAATTTGCTTATAAATGGAGAAACAGAAGATATGGGAAGAACCAATACTTATTTTAATATCAAGAAGTTATGTTTTAATAGTCTTTCAGAGTTCTCTAAAGTAGTCAGAAAGCATTCAGATAAGCCTGATATTGATAGAATGACCTTAGATTTTCAAAAACTTTTGACTTTCGAAGTTACTCTCATAAGACACTTCAGGTAATTAAAATGTTTTAGGAATTATTAGATGTAAACTGTATTGCCTTCTCAAAGATTAGTAACTTTATTGCAGGAAACAAAGGGAAAGTATGGACAAATTTAGTGAGAAAAAGAAGCTGTAGTGCTGATCTGTACTGAAAATTATCCCATTCATCATACCTGTAAAACTATGCAAAAAAAGAGGAACAATAGCAAAGATAGTTCTACTATTGCAGCAGTGAGTTCTAATATTACATTTTCAAAGTAATCAAAACTAAATAATCTATGATAAATTGAGCAGATGAGAAGAAATTGACATGAATTCAAATTATGGATATATAGAGAAAAGCATTTTTAACTTGCTGCAGTGATGGACTTTAAAGCTCCATTTGTACATTTAAACCTATATTGCCATAGTTTAAAAAAAAAAAAAAAGGAAGAAGAAAAGAGAATTAGATGAAGTACTAAAACCCTGACTCTTAGCTTATTCCCAAAATTTGTTTTGGATCTTTTAAAGAAAAGAATAAAAAAAAATTAAAAAAGAAGAGGGGAAAAAAATGTAGGTTCTAAATGTTGTGAATGTGCTGGGTTTTATATTATTTATCTTTGAAGCTAGGAACCTTGTTCTACTTCATTTAGCAATATAGACATGGTCAAAATTGGTATATATTAATCAGAAAAAGATATCCAAGATATTTCTATAAAAGCATATGCTTAATTGTTGGCAGCACAGAAAAAAAAAGGTAAGGATCAAGAGATATTCATTAAGTAGCAGACTAATAGCTACGTGACTCTACTATCTTGTGTTATCCTTTAATTCCATTTTTCATTCGATGCAACTTACCTCAAAAGTAATTTAGTAAAACTGAAGATATTAAGTAGAGGAAACAAAGATATTTGGATGTATATGATGAACTCCATATGAGATGAGATTAATACGAATTAACATAAGAAATGGTTGAAATGAAAAATTATTATAGGTTGTGAAACAGAAGCAAGGGAAGAAGGGGAAAAAATGTCATTATTTCTTCTAACACAATTAGGGGATCACACAAGGTTATCAGATTGGTGGTTAAGAAACAAACCAAAAAGAGTGATATGTCACACCACATATAAATGAATTGAATCAAGAATTCAAGTAATAATAAACTTGAATGCCAAATGTGTTTACATGAGTTTAAAAGAACGATTCACACAATCAGGATAGTAGGATTTAGTGTCTTTCAATAAAGCTATTAATTTTACGTGCTGTAAAAACCCAGTATTTCTTCAATGTCAATAAAGATGTAAAGTCATGAGAATTCATTCTGAAAATCACTTTTCAATAATTTTCCAGATATAATGTCATGAATCAATAAAAGGGATATGCTAGTTTAAAAGATATGATATTACAAGGCAATAGCAAGCTTTAGTATAGATTGAGAACTGCAAGAATGTTAAAACAGAAGACTTATCATTTAACAGTATGTGATTTTTCTTTAACTTCAGAATTTGTGTGACATTCACATGTGATACTGTAGTGTAATTCCCAGTTTTCAGTTCACCTGCATTTAACGCAGATGATTTGCCCTAAATTTTGAGCTGGTTATACTTGAAGCTGTTGCTGCATCTGAAATCTCAGTAATCTGTCCACAGCCCAAAGCTTTGTCAGATGTAATAGACTTGAAAAGGGGACAGAGGTGCTGGGAGAAAACTACTAAGCTTCCTCTTTATTTACAAAAAAGAAAGCTAATAGTACGTGTCTAGATCTGCTGCTTCTTTCACTGATGTCTTAACAATGATCTGCATTACCTCTCACCCTCCTTGTCGCATCTGAAATTTCTTGCTCTATCCTGATAAACAACCATTCTGCTGCCTTCCTCGAAACTCTGCTTCTTAAAGAGGATGAAAACAAAGTAGAGAGATACAGGGATGGCCTGAGAAGATGCTCCTGTTCACCATACAATTCCTGGCCAGTGGAACATGATTGCTCAATACATCTGCAATAGAGTACAGCAATGAATCTCACCTGACCCCAGTGGCAGGAACGTGGAGTAAGGCAGGGCAACTGAGGCTTTTGATGTAGTCTGTTTTCTGACTGATTCAGGAAAGTTAGAATAGTAACACTTAGTATCTTCAATACCATAAACAACTTATCACTTGGTTTTTCTGAAGCCCAGAAATAACAGTAGCATCACTACTTTCTGCTCAGACCTTTGCTGATTTCCCTGTGATGAATTGTAGCACTTCAGACTTGCCTTCTGAATACTATTTTTGAATGAGTTGCACTAATTCTGCCTAAAAGATTAATCACTAACTACAAAGCATGTTTGCTTTTATGCAGTGCTTAGAGAACTGTAAAATAGAAAAAAGCTTTAAAAAAGCAATAAAAATAACAATGAATTAAAGATTAACAAAAGAGAACAGGCAAAATAAGGGAGGAGAAATAGTTAATAAGATTCTTTCTTCTCAGATTAGAAAACAAAAAGAAACAGACAAAAAACCCCTTCCCCCCCAACAGTTAACTGCAAACTGAAAATAATTTATAATAGAAATGAAGCTCCATGAATCAGCTTCTTCTTTGTTCATTCATCTCTTTTACAGCCCCACCTATTTAGCAAGGCATATGTTGGGGATATCACTGTATCAGAGATGGAACTTGGCGTGACATAAATACACAACTTTGTGAGCAAGTGGTCCCACTGGAGCACAAATGCCCACAATGCTAAGGTCTCAAACAGAACTTTGCTACTTCCAGTTGGGATAGCACATAACTCATGAAATTTTAGATATCTATCTGACACATGAAATGCGTGAATTTGCCATGAAAAGATAGCACAGCACCATTTCTTCCTTGAGATTTTTAATTCCATTGAGGTGGTTCCCTGGACTACAGAAGATAATCAGAATTTGATTGTAACTCTGGGGGTATGCCTATTTATTTCCTGCTGGGAAAAGACTAATGGATAACATAAGTGTAAAAACCCACAATTTAGTAGCATTTGCTATCCTTCTAGGTATTCAGAGAGACAAGAAATTCTCCAGGGAAGAATCAGATCTCAGTCACAAAAACCTCATCAGACTACAATGGAGATGCTTCACATCTGCTCCAATTCTCTTACATAGGAACTCATAAAAAATGGTTCTTGAACACTGGGAATGTGATGTTAATGGTGAGTATCATCATCAACATGATAAACAGCTTAGTATGAAAATGGTATAGGAAGCTGAGGAAAATACAGATTGCTACTTATTTCTTTTTGCAAAAATATCGCAATATTTAAGAAACTCCAATCAGAGAAAGGAAATCGAAGCAGCATGGGTGATCAAAAGTCTATTATGTTTTGGAATTATCTGTTTGATGTAAAATAAAAATGTAGTATGATTTCCTCCATGTGTTGAAATTATAATCAAAATCTATTCCAAATTTCCAAATGATTCACCTAGGTATTCTGGGTTGGGTGCAGAATGCTTTCTTTTCCTTAACTGATAAGAAAATTATGAAACAGGGCTATTTTTTCACTTCTGCCTCCTCACTGGTTTCACTTGGTATTTCAAAGGCCATTAGTGGGGCAGAAAGAGGAGAAATAGTGAATTTTGAGTCTTAGCATTCCACTTCAAAAAATTTACCTATTTGTAAATATCTAAGTCTCCTGCTTAACACAATCATATCAAAACTAAGATGTGTGGGGCATCTACAGAAAGAAAACAGAATTTGTAGACATGACTATGCAAAAAAAATGCTCCTGGTCCATATCTCCTACTATTTCACTTTGATTTAAACTCAGTGACAAACAGAAGTGTATTTTGCAATACCAATTAATCCACATTTAAGAAAAGATTTTTGGTTCCTATTCCCAAGGCTACTTTAGACTGAAGAAATAAACAATGTAAAATCCTAAAAAGGAAAGTATGTCTCCTGTCTGCACCAAGAGAGTTAATGCATACAGTGCCACTGTTTCTGCCAGTGAAATCAATTTAGCTGCAGTCCTTGCTGAAGACAGCCCTATCCACCAGCACATTAAATACCAAAATATAATAAATAAAATTGAGAATAATATCACTCTCTAAGAAGGATTATTCCATGAAGCTCACTATTTAAACTTGATTTGGATGCATGGGCATGACTGGTTCCACTAACCAAGCAATTTTCATAGCTATATAGATTGACCGATACAACACAAACAAAATTTGTGAATTTTTTTTTTTCAGAACTTTTCCTCTTCCTTTATGGTTTTTTTTGACAGCTCAAATTGAAAACATGCTGTGCCTCCTCTGCAGCTGGTGTAGAGTGGCTACTAAGTCAAGATGCTGGGCAGCTCCGAGAGCCTATGCAGGTGCTGCGAGAGGAGTGGAAGAAGGAGCGGAAGCAGCTGTTGCTGCAGCATTTGTCTTGTGTTGGAAATTCAGAAAAAACTGTGTAAAACAGTGCTAAAGATTGCTCTTTTGGCCTGTTTAATTTTGAATGCTGTAAAAACTCCTTATTCACAGAATTTACTCAATTCCTTCCCAGAATGTCAGCTGTGAAACCATCTTCACTCTACTTCTCAAACTGTAACACAGGTATACTGGTGGCATTGCTATTTCCATTGAGATTGTGGAAATGTTTCATTCCCATTGGGATACTCAATCTATTAGACCGAGTTTAGGATCAGCATTTTCATGACTCATATTCAAATGTGAAGGCTAATATTTTCATGATATCAAATATTTAATAGAATAACCAATCAAACAAAAAAAAACCAGGTCTGACATAAACGACCTTAAAAAAGAAGACACAAATATTCAAAGAATAGGTATAAACTATTGGTATAAACTATTTGGTGGTACTCTTTTTCTAGCAAAGCAATATTAACATGTATTTGAGTTTGGCTTCACATTATGTTGTGTTTAATATTATTATTTTCATTTTATGTCTCTCTATACTCTGCCAACATGTCAACCATATCAACTGGCCTTTTTTTTTTCAACTTTATCTTCAGAACACTCTATGTTTTAAGGTTAGAAATGCTAACATAGTTCCTTTTTAATTAAGAGCGAAGTTTAAAATCAAGTCTAAAGTTTGAACATGGAATAATTTCATTAACAGATAAAATCCCTATTTCAGTTTTGTGTCTTTAACTTGCTGCCATTTTTCACTGACCAAACAAAAGAAGCTTTCTACAAAATACCTGAAAGAGCAGTCAACATTTGTAATTTCTATTCTAATTCTAGATAACCCGAGTCCATAATCTAGTGAGGACTAGACTATGATTGCAACTCCTATAGCTTGATTCTCACTGTTAGACTGTTAGAAAAATGGAAAGAGAGGGGTAATGATAATGCTTTAAATTTCCTGAACAAGGAGTAATTTTCTTCCAGCAACCAAAAGTCCTGTAATTTTATGAACATTTTTGCACATGGTGCTTCTGTATGATATTGTCACAAACAATCCTGAGGTCCCCAAGTAAAATTTTTGTGAACTTTTAAGTATGTATTTGCTTGATCTACAATGGGATTTGTGTTTAAGACTGAAATTATTAAGTGAAAAGGAATAGTAACTGAGCAAAAGCTATTGCAGTATTCTGTAACTGCATTCACATAAAATCAATCAAAATAGTTGCACCACATATCCGCAGACCAAGACATATCATTAAGAAAGATGAAAGTTTGATTCAGAAACAGTGATGCAGCATCAATGAATACATGTCTTGCATGGGCAGTTCTGCAGTTAATTATTGACAAATTTTTGCTCGTCTTCATTCTGGGGCTAAAGAGTGATAAAATTCTACAAAGAATCGTCAAAAAAAGCAGAGAAGACATAATGCGGTTGTGAACAAAAAGGAGTGTTGAAATCTGGGCTCAGAGATAAGGAGCCAAAGGCAACTACTCAGACAGATGAGTCTTTAAAATAAACAAAGACATATTTGTTCAAGCACAAATCCTCTAAGTGTCTACACTTCTAATGGCTAATGTAAACCTTTGAGTGGATTTAAAGCAGCACACCTAAGCCTAGGGGACTTTAGGTGGTACCTAGTATGAGTTCATTACAACCCAAAGCAACTAACCGGAGTTCAGAAAAGAAAGTTCACTCTCAATTTGTTAGTGTGATTCCTTACATTTTCTCCTAATAAAGCACCATAATAATCTAGGCCCAAAATCCCCACTTCCTTTGTGCTTGTTTTTACTTGTCTAATTTCCCTCTTTTCTCTCCCTCCCTTACTTCATTTCTCTATTCCTTCTCTTTACGCAGTAGTCTTTCCTCTTACTTTTGGAATGTAGTTGATGAGACTTTCGCAAGGTCATATTATCTCCTGTTTTCTTATTGGCCCTATTAGCTTCAGCAGAACATCTGAAGTTTTCACATCTAACTATACAGACATCTACAGGACATGCCCAGTTGAGTAATACAGTCCCTGTAGGCCACGATTCTTAAAAACAGAGATAATTTGGCAATTCAGAGTATTTCTCATACACATCTTAATTCTACAAAGTACTTCCACTCTTTCCAGATTCTCTCACTGATTGTCTTCTGTTTCTGTCTGTTGCTTTTATTTAGTACCAGCTTTTTAGAATAGAATCTACTTCTAAGATCCTAAGCATGTGGATATTAAAGAAATTATACTAGGGATATTACCTTAACCGACCACTGTTATAATCTCCAAGGTATAATTAATTAGACAAAATCCTCACATATAAATCAGAACACAGGAATAATCTTTAAATAGGTTAGAGGAATGTCTACATTAGCTACAAAAGGCACAGTGATTAAGAATCTCAGATTAGCTAAGAAGAATTTCACTTTGAATGCCTATAAATTATATGAAGTAAATTAATGTTCTAGATGAACTGAAAACATCTCATAAGCAGACTTTTTGATTCTGATGTAACATCCACTGATACTATGAATGAGTGTGCTTCCTTTAAGAGTTTCAAACACTATTTGAAGTTCAGCCTTCATAATGTACTGCTAAAATTTAACCTCACAGGAGTTACAAATATATTGGTTATCAGTTTTCCCTATAGTTCTTTATTACCTAAGACCTAGAATAACTTGCTTGAAACTAATCTATCTTTAAAAACAAGTTTCCTGCATTATACTGAAAAACTACAGGTAGAACATAAAAATCCTTAGTCTTGCAATCTCTGTGTGTCCATTCATGCATGTCTGTTCCTTTCCATGGATAGAAAAAAAAATTATTATTAGCAGTAAAGTACAATGAAGTTGTCAGTAAAATGTTGCTATTTATTATGGTAAGTTACAAGCTTTAATTTTTTAAAGTGTTTTATTTCTCAACTGAAGGTGTAAAAAAAATTTTCTATAAATCTTGAGGTCTCAATGTTTGTTATGCTTAAAGTGCTGGAACATACTTTTTAAAATACTTTCAGCTAGTTCCATGAAAAAAAAATGCAAACCATATAAACCTACTCTCTTCTATTTGTGTATTAACATAAAACTCTAAAAAACTCCCCAAATTCCCTGCAGTATTTGCATTGCTCTAGATGGATGTGAAATCTATAGGTGTCTTATTAAAGCTCAGCTGGCAACTAAAGAACTGTGCCTGCCCAGAGCACGTTGGTTCTCAGCACATAGCATAACTTTAACCTGACAAGAATTTAGAAGAGGATTATGCTGTCCTTAAATATCAGCAGGTTCAAGAAAGAGTAAACGGGGAAAAGGAGGGGACAACAGAAAAAGACAGGACCAGAGGTGGGAAACATAGGAAAAATTACCCCACAGCATATAGATTCTGAATTAGATTGAGCTAAACAGGGAAAAATCTGATCTAGGAACAGAATGGGAATGAAGGACATTGCTCCTCTTTCCTTCTTCTTTTCTGGGTACTCACCTAAAACTAAATAACTGCTGTATGAATTCTGCTCTGTACGACCTGTTCACTGATACACAATTTTTAAAAGACAGGATCAGATTTTTAAGACTTCTATTTTCAAAGAATCACAGAATAATTAGGATTGGAAAGGACCTTGAAGATCATCTAGTTCGAACCTTCCTGCAATGGGCAGGGACACCATCCAGTAGACCAGGCTGCTCAAAGCTCCAGTTTATCTGGTCTTGAGTACTTCCAAGGATGGGACATCCCCCATTTCTCTGGGAAACCTGTTCCAGTCTCATCACCCTCACAGGAAAGAATTTCTTTGTGATATCTAATCTAAATCTACCCTCTTTCAGTTTGAAGTTGTTACCCTTTGTAAAAAGTCCCTTTCCGGCTTTCTTGTAGCCCCTGTTCAGATACTGGAAGGCTGGTAGAAGGTGTCCTGAAGCCTTCCCTTTTCCAGGCTGAACAACACTAACTCTCTCAGCATAGGAGAGGTTCTCCAGCTCTGTGATCAACTTAGTGGTCTTCCTCTCGACTTGCTCAAACAGGTCCATGTTGGGAGTCCCGGAAGTGGATGCAGCACTCCAGGTGGGATCCCATGAGGGTAGAGGGGGAGAATCACCTCACTCAACCTTCTGGTCATGCTTCTTGTAATGCAGCCCATGATGTGATTTGCCTTCTGGGCACTCATTGTCAGGTCATGTCCAGCTTTTCATCCACTAACACCCCTAAGTCCTCCTCAGGGCTGCTCCCAATCCGTTCCCCATACAGCCTTTATTTGTGCTTGGGATTGCCCCATGCAAATGTAGGACCTTGCAATTGGCCTTCTTGAACTTCATAATCCCTTGCTGAATCAATACATTAAGTATTCCTCTATTTTCTAATGGTTTTGATGCATTTGCTTGTCTATGTCTCAAAAAATTGGAGTGCACAGTAAGTAAAGCCAGATAATGTGTTTTATACCTCCTTTCACTCGCATATTTTATAGCTAGGGTACTATACCCAAGAAATACAAAATGTTTCCTTCCTGAGTAAATGTAACTTGAAAATCTCTGACCTAAATCTTGGCCTAAATAATTGACACTGGGGCATCTGCAATGATAGAAGCTGAAAAGTAACTTTTTGTCTGTAAATAAGTAGCTGACTGATTTTCTCAAGTACTGAGCATCTTCACTGCTTACCTGTTTGGTTTTTTTCCTGCTAAAAGATGCATGAGTCATCTACCCTAAATAAAATACCTTCAAGTTAGATCTCAAAGTCTGAGCTAGTCCCTCAAAATCCTTATTATAATCTCTGGGGAGAAATAAACACATTGAAAAGGAAATTCATTCAACCTTAGGACAAGCAATGCCCAGTCAATCAAATTATTATGTATAAGAAGCTATTTTTGTTCTTTTGCAATAAACGTATCCTTAAGTAACTGTATCAGATTCAGACATCAGCCTTTTAGATACATAAATGCTTAGTATTAAATCTAAATTTAGAGCTGATTCCCCCTGAAGACTACAAAATGGAAAATCACATACTATAATATTTTAAAATTTTTTGGTGTTACAAACTTTCCCTAATTTAAAGATGCTCTTTTTAATGACATCTTACCATGTTCATAATTATAATATTCATCTATTAATATTGCTGCTCTGAAGCAGCTTAAAGCAAGCAGCTCAAAACCGTATTCATCTAACTCAATTAAAATCCCAAGATGCTCTTCTTTTTACTCAGATTTTTACTGATATAGAATTTTAGAAATCTTTTCCCTGATCATTAAAACCTATCATTAAAATCTTTTTCATAAAGAATTCTCATTTATGAACTTCAAAACACAGAGGAAAGGGAATCACAGAATCACCAGCCTAGAACCACCACAATCACCCCTAAACCATATCCTCAAGTTTTGTATCCAGACACCTCTTGAACCCTTCTGGAGAGAGTGAATGTTTGATTCTTCAGTACAGAAAAGTGAGAAGAAAATCAAATACTTATTTAAGAGACTTACTGCAGAATGTGGTAAGACCTGGTTGGACAATTGAAGACATTTCAAAAAATTGTTATAAAAGATGTTATGAACATAAAAAGGATATATTTGTGTAAGCAGCTAGTATAGATCAGCAGAATTATGCACGAAACATTGACAGAACCTATGTGACTGTGTAACCACTATGCTCTTGAAAAACAATGGGAAACTGTCTTGATTTTTTGAGTATTTTGGTTTTTTGTCTTTTGTAAATAGAACAGGGAGCACTCTACAAGAATATATGCGAGAGCGACAAGATGCAAAAACAGTGCTGCACACTGATAACTGCAGAAGAGCAGCAAAAGAAAATCCATACTGAAACATGGAACAAGCTATAATGCCTTTTGCTTCAAGTATATCATTGTCCATCAATTAAATGGCATTCCGTGCTTTATATTTCAAAAAAAGAATAAAAAGCATAATGGCATTGATCATTCTATTTTTAAAATAAATTTGACTGGACAACTGAACCAAAAGTCAGACTGTTCATGTAGCTCTCAATCTTTCAGCCAAGTAATATCTATATAACTATTTTTCATTATTATTCAAAATTATCTTAATCATTTTATTACTAGTGAATTTTCTCCCCTTTCTCTACAATCACACTTTTTTTTTTAGTAGTATGATGATCAGAATCAAATGAATTCTTAGGGATGTAAGACGTTCTTCTGCATATATATATATCATTGAATTCAGTAATGTTCCTTGCAGTATAAAATCCTCTGTGAACAGAAAAAAAAGCTCTCTAGTACTTCCAGGTAATATTTGAAAATGGCTAATAAAAATGTACCTAAAACTATAGCACTTCATCACATACCTCTAGTTTCTTTTTATCTAATATACTCTTTATGTTTTTTTTTTCCCTTGAGTAGAGGTTTTGCAATAGTAGAAATGAGTATTTTTTTCAGAAATACAAATCTGCAAACTACATATACTGTGATATTTTCTGAATGGAATAATAGTAGCAGTGGATCAAAACGAAACATTACTATTTTATAGATATGCTAGCTTCTTTTATAGTTATAGACAAAGGTAATAGATGTTTTATCTTAATATCCAAGTTTTCTTAGAATTGAAAAAGATATGAATATGCTCACAAGCCAAATGAAAATGAAGTTCTGTAAGAATGAAGAGTGTGGAATGAATATAGAATAGATTCCCAAGAAAATTATAGTATAAACCTATTATATGTTGCATTGACAATAAAAACACACTTGGAAGGGAATGTATGAACATATTAATGAATTCTCAAATATGAGAATAAAATAATTCTGAAATAATTTGGAAATACTAAAATTCAGACAGTGCAAACCCATTGATTACCACTTTGTTCAGTAACCAGGAAAAACCTAAGTATGAGTTGCTATAAATCCTGCAACAAAAGTAGAAAACAGGGAATCAATGCATGCTAACAACTGTTGGCCTCTTTTTCTTAAATTCTTCATAGATTCCAAAAAAATTTGCAGGTCCTAAGAAATGACTAGTTACAGTAGAAGTGTTGCAGAGTCCTTCTCATGGTACTTTGCTGCACAGAGTAGTTTCAAACTAAGAGAATAAAATACCATTTTATGTCTACATAATATTAGGATGAAAATAATAAATAGATTCTGTATTATCTGTCATAAAACAGATGACAAAACATTTGATAAAGCTGGCCACTCAAATGCTATGAAACTTATATTTGCATATTTTTTTATTTTTTATTTCTATATTTTGCAAATTTTCTATTTTTTAAAGAAGTATAATTTGTAATAGTTGCTGTTTTATTTTATCACGTCTTTATATTATGCTATTATGTTTCCACACAGTTGCATTTTAGACCAAGATTGGCTGTTCCAAATTCTTTTATAATTAACTCTGGACAACTTAATGGACATTACCCTTTCCTGATGTTTTGTGTTTGTAGATTGCATTTGTGTAGCATTAACAGTGTGAAAAAAGTTATCATATTTACTTGCAAACAGAAAATAATTCAAAGAGGATATCTATTAAATTTAACACATTTAGAAAGTTTCCATGGTTTTCTGAAAGTTTTATCAGAAATAGAAGGGACAGGTTTCGTCACAGGAACAATTAGTACCTTTCCATTTACCGCATAGTAAGGTGATATATGTTATTACTACAGAACACATCATAGTACATGTTAGATTTGAAAAATCAAACCAAACCCCAAACCTACCTTCAAAATATGTTTACATGTATTCTAATAACTTCTTTTGTTACTGTTCAGGAAAGAAGGAAAAAAGAAGGAATGAAGTCATACATGAAGATAAGCATTCATATGTGCCTATTTAGAGAAATGCAGGCTGGTTTGGAGTCTTCTGAAGGATTTTTTGTGCATGTGTAGTAAGAAGCTATACAATTAGAAAGGCTTTATTTTTTTAAACTTTAATTTTTTTCTCCACTGTCTAAATTGTTAAAATTCAAAATGGCTGATTTCAAAGCCCATGAAAAGGTGTGAAAAATAAAACATAATGTCTGCAACACAGTAGATTATTTTAAGGTATGAAAACAGTAGTAGATGAATTTGAGGACAGAAGGAAGATGACTTTGTAGATGACAATAAAACATTCAATCTTTCTGCCAAAAGGTATGACCTCAATTTTGAACAGCAGATTACAGAAGGGGAATTAAATGTTCTGAGCACCTCTGACATTTTGAAAGCGAATATTTAATTTATAATTTATGGGAGAAGAATCAGAAAAAAATAGTAAGCAAAAGTTAATGACTAGAGACAAAAAGATGGTTTCAGGCTTACATTGATGTGCTATAATATAAAACAAACAAGATGAGAAGGAGTAGGTCGTGTGGACTGCTTAACTCAGCTCTCTAGCAAAATGTTTGCAGCTGGATGCCCAACAGCTTGAGGGCTTGGCAAACACGTAGACAAAACACAGATAATTTTGCTATGCACAGATGTATGGAATAAGTATAAAATAGGCAATGTTTAGTACCTGTATTTGTTATATCCATACATTTCTTCATCATCGAATGCTTATGCCACAGATGATGCAAACCCTCTTTGGAGAAACACTTGAAGTCTTAACCATGAGTAGATGACCTGCTAGGCCTGGGTCTTCCCTGCTGCCTCCCTGCAGGTCCCAGGGCTTCCCTTTGCTGTGAGATTTGTGAGTATACAGAATAAAAGAACACTAATTTCAGCATTCTTGTTCTTTTCTGAATGCAAACCCATCTGTGATGTTTCACACATCTGGTGACAACGGAGAGTAAAAGCCACAGTAATTCAGACATTACAGTGAGTAAAATGCCAAGATTTTCAGAGTGCTTACTTTGAAGCACCCGATGCAAAGAAGTAAAGAAAAAGTTAATATTGATTTTTTTTTCCTGAATGAATCACAGGGTGAATTCTCAGACTGTATGTGAGTAGCTACCTAATGAGAATTTTGGTAACGTACTCTGGGAAGCTGAAGAGGGTTCATCTAGAGAAGCTAATGAATCTGAAAATTATGAAAATGTATGAAATGCAAGCCAGATTGATGAGGAGGAGTTTGGTGGCATAATCTAAGGGGATATATAAGTGAAGTGGCTGCCACTTGATGGTGCTGACAAAGTAGAAAAGAAAATCAGTACAAAAGACTAGCATGAAGAAATTAAAAACATAAAGGAAAGTATTCAAAGAATCACTGAAAAATTACAGAAGACTAGGAAATATTAGTTCCAAGATGTCCCAGAGAAGAAGAAGACGGAACATCAAAATCAATTGCAGGTGAATTTTAATTGGGCAAGATGGTTGTCATGGCCAGGCTAAGGGTCAGCTTTAGTGAAATGAAAACCTGCTTATGTGGAAGACAGTCAAGTGTTACAGGCTCTTTTTCAGTGTTGCTCTAAAAAGCTCAGTAGGTGTAAATCTGGGAAGGAGACAGAGATATCAGCAATTATAGAGAATAATTTAAATGGTTTAGTAAACAGTAGTAATTTTGCAGTGATTACCCTGGGGCAATTTTTCTTGTTTACTGGAAAACAGGCAAGATGAATTGTTTATGTAATGCACATACTTCATCAAAAAGGAGAAGATATCTAAGAAAATAAAATCAAGAAGATAGTAAGTGGAGTAAAAAAATCACAAGTGCAATACATTTTCCTTAATTAAACAGTAGCTTCATTACAAAAGCAGCTCTAGAAATATTTAAAAACCCATTGAACTGTATTTTATGTGAACAATTATGTAATTAAGTGCATTTAATTGTGCATTTCCAAAGTATTATTTTTTACTATAACTGACAGTACTGATAAATCCCAAATAAAAACTTCTGAACTGTCTTGATTCATGTCAGACACATCAGATCAGTAGCTTGTCATTTGCTACTGTGTCGTACTGGTAACAACTATATTGCCCTCATAGACAGGAACATTTCACCCTTTTGAGTTATTATTTACCAAAATACAATTTTCTAATTTCAAACAGAAACTCTGATGGAAAAATCTCTAAGTTCATCTGTATTTCATGTTATTGCAGAATAATAAAAATTTGCTTTTAATGATACAATAATTTGTGGAAAGTTCCATTCAGATTATGAGAATACAATATAAACCCTCAGATTCACCAGAATAAAACACAACTAAAAACTAGTTGTGTATATTGCCAATAAATAATACATTAAGAGGAATTTTTTTAATGCACTTGTATTTTATACTTTTGTATACTCTTTTTT
>VWZW01008202.1:441092-569540 GCA_013397115.1 Edolisoma coerulescens | reverse complement strand
TTTGTATATATAGACAACTAAGTATGTGATATACTTGCTTTGGAATAAATTTATCATTAATATTTTTATCTGACTATTAATACTAATTTGGTCCTGACAGATATACTTAAAACTCTTTGAAGCTCTAGTAATTTTACCAGTAGTAGCAGTAGGCAAGTAACTGAAAATTACATTGGTCTTATTCATTAAAATATACATTGAATTGCCTTAAAAAATTATTTCTGATCATTTTAATGTATTAGAGATTCTGACATATCAAAAAAGTCTGAGAGGCTTGGAATTGTTCTGGATGGAGAAGAGTAGGCTTGGGGGAACTTAACAGATTGTGAAATACTTCATGGAGGGAAGTTAAGAAAACAGAGCCAGATTCTTCTCATTGGTATTCAGTAAAAAGAAAGGAGGTAAAGGGCAAAAATTGAATTTCAAGAAACTCTGTTTAAGCATTAAAAAAGTAGCTTGTTCATTGTGAGGGTGATCAAACAATGAGACTGCTTTCCCACAGAGAATTTGAAGCCTCCATATTTGGAAATATTTAGGAAGTCATTGGACATGGTCCTTGGGACCCTGCTTTGAGGGGAATTGGACAAGATGATCTTCAGAGGACCCTTCCAATCTCACATATTCTGTGACGGTGTGTTTTGGGTTTATTGTTTTTGTTTGGGTTTTGGTAGATTGTTTTTTCTTTTTAATATTACACACAATATGGCTTAACTTAGGTCAAAATACTTATTTTTTACTTGCATTTCTGTCCATATATAAATATAAGATATAGGGATCAAATCTAAATAAAGTCCACCAAGTCAATCAAGAGGATATCCACTGACATAAGAGTTCTTAATTAAGGATTCACTAAATATTTGTAAGTCATTCTACGTACAAAACAGATTCACAGGAAATTATTAATAAGTAAAATATTCTTGAAATAAATAAGCACTCCTTCCCTCCAAATATATTTTGTAATTATTTTTACAAAAAAAAAAAAAAGAGTTGGGTCAGAGTTGAGTCTATATTGTTGAAAGGAATAGTGACACTTTTTACTGGGTTTATCCTGGTGCTTTTTGGGGGTGATGTAGATTTTCCATCACATCTGTGCAGCACAGCTTTGTTCACACTTATTGTGGTTAGATTGAACTAGTTTTATTTAATGATTTTTGTGATGAGTAATATATCATTTCAATTGAACAAAGAATTAAAGCAGAGATGAGGGAATCTTTGCTTAAGTAGCAAAAGGCTTCTCACTAAAAGAAAAATTTTAGTTACTCCAGCCTCCCAAAATGAATGTTTTTAATAAAATCAGGTTGCCTTCCATCCTAGAATTTATTTGTGTAAACAATTCCCCTGAAATAAAGAAAAAAACCTAGAGACTTCCAGCCTTTCCTTAGGAGTGTCCCCCTCAGGGAAACAATGGCAGAACCACCCTGACACAATGTTTCTCTGCAGAACAGATGATTTACCACAGGTAAAATCCAGATGGATATAAATTGGTACAAAAGAGTTTTATCATTTCAGATGAAAATCTAATAGGCTGAAAGCTTTGGTAAAATGTGAGAGACAATGATACATTTATATAATGCTTCACTTCTGATTTAACAGCTTCACAGAGGAATTTATTAAAACTACCAAGACATTTTTATCACATAAATTCGATGGCTAAAAAACAAATGTTAAATTCTGAATTTGTCTCACTAGGCTCCTTTTATAGTAAGTATATTTTTTTGCCACAGCATACCAGACATCTTGTCCATAGATGCACCAGCGCTGGTTACCAAAGCTCTGAAGCTAGCAATAATACTTCCTTGTACGTTGATATTCATTTTCCATTTTTACAACATGTTTTACTTCCTCTTGAAAAAGAAACATCAGAACTTCTTTTTTTCCAGCATACCTAAGATATGGAAGTCTGTGCTGTTTCAGGTTGCTCAAGCAAGAAATATAGACTACACCCATGAGGAAGAATTTTGTATTCCTGCTGATGTTGCAAGTTGTTTTACATCTGCATCTCTGCTGAAGATTTCAACATCTTTTGCAGTACAAATTGAATAATTAAAGAGTGTGTAAAACTCTTGCAGCTTTCAAATGTTTAATCTGAGACTTTAGAGCTAAAACTAATACTCACAGTCATTGAAGGGAGTACCTAAAGTGAAACATAATAAGTTCTGGATAACTGCTGACTCCAACAGACTACCACAAGAAAACCCCTGACCTCCTCCCCTGAACAAATAAGTGTATGTTGATAATGCATTTCTGAAACACGTTCATATAAAGAAGTATTTATTTAGGTGAAAAAGCTGAAGTTTTTTACCTCTAGGTTTTATTTATTATAAGAGTCAAATAAGAATTTATATTCTAATATTCATGTCTCCAAATGAAGTCCTGACTCTTCACATTCCATAAAGAACTTCCTTGATCAGTGGATAGGTTGCTAGTCCCTTGTTTCCTTCTTAGCTCTAGTTACTAGTTTCCTTAAAAGGCAGAAAAAAATTGCCTTTGATTTTAATTTTTAATATTCACCTTGTTTTTCCCACTGAAAGCATTAATTTGGTTCTGTCATATGTAACAAAATTGCCAGTGGCAGAGTAGTTATTAATGTGAAAATTATTTTAACTAAATAACTAAATATACAGCGTATTGTATTAGAAGATTGTGTATTTGTGGTGTAACATCTAAAGATACCACGTTGAGATCTCTGAGTGGCAGTCTATAAAAAATTGGATTTTGGGATTATCTTCTCAAGAAGGTAAAGAGAGAAATCGCCTGAATTATTTGTTGTACCATATGCAGTAACTTAAAGAGAGAGTTGATGCCATGTTTGGTATAAAATATTAATATTTTGATTTAGTACACTTTCAAATCCCTTTTACACGGAAAGAAATTACTATATGCAATACCAAGAAAAAGGAAATCAAAACCAATTTAAATTAAGTATGGGGATATTGGGGATTAAATGTTTAGTTCATTTTCAGAAAATATTTCTGAAACAGCTTGTTTTATAAGCAAAATTCTATACATTCATAACATGAATGAAGAAAGAAAATTGCTAAAATAAAATGTTTAGATTTTGATTAAAATTTTTTTCTTCTAAAAATATGGGCTTAAAAATTAAAAGTAAAACAACAACCAAATAAAAATCCGAAGAAAATAAGAACTAAAATCTAAACAGTCCCAAATCAACAAGAACAACAACAACAACAACAAACCACAGTAAAAAATGACATTTAAATTTAAGCTTTGACTACATAAGTATCTTCACTAATACTACTTCGTGGTAAAAATCTGAGAAAATTGTCAAACTTTGTATGCTTGTTTTTTATGAATAAAAAGCTGAAAGGCTACCTGGATGATAAATATGACTGAGAAAGAAGCAGGGAACATATGAGGGTTTGAGATTTTAAACTACTAGATAATCCTATTTTGGAGAAGGAAATTGAATAACCATAAGGCAATTAGGCATAGATTTATAAAACCTAAACCACCGTAAGACATCTAGAAAAATACTTTTACTGCATTTCTACCTCTTCCTATATTTTCTTTTTAACTCCAGTTCTTCTGACATGTGCAGTAGATATCGTGCTAATGAGAGGATGCGTTGTGGCATGAGAGACATCAAAATAATTTTGAAGGCAAATGTCATTAATGTCATAAAAATGTTATTATCTATGTTTAAATTACATCTAAAAGAAATTTTTATGTGCAGTAATATGGGGTATACAAAAGATGGCTGAAGCTAAGTTGTACATAAAACTTTCCCTGTTGGATAAGCCAATTTTCCAGACAAATAAATGCAGCAGATTTGACCTTGCTTTCTTCAAGACAAGTAAACCAAGGGGACCAAAGGGAGGAACTATGAAATTACAGGAAAAGAATCACTGTTGCAGAGGATAACCAGGCTATTTTGTAAGGAGGACAAACAGTCTTGGCAACTGAAGTAATAGAAAATCAAATTTTAAAAGTTTAGCAGAAAAACTATTAATTAAAAGTTCTGCTCTAAAGCAGAAGACCATTCAGTTGAATATGACACCAAGTGAATGAATTCTTTGCTTATCATGAAAAAATATATGTTTTTATAGTAATATTCTATTAAATAATTATAGTTGGGAATACAGATTGCTTTATAGCTGTAACTTGTTCAGAAATTAATATAACTTTCATCACCATTTTTCAGAAAATATGGATTTGCACACATGCAAGAGAGCTACTAATGTATTCAGAATACAAAGCAGTGTTAATACTGATTTGTTAATATCAGTATTAACTGACAGAACTGATGTTGGAGAGAACTTAAAGACTCTCTTTCTACCTATGGAGAGACTTTGGAAAGTCTCTGGAAAAGGTTTTCTTAGTTAAGGAAAAGCTTTTTAAATGAAGAGGAAATGCTTCTTAGGAAAAAAAAAACCATATAATGCGTCCATTAATAAATTTAAGTTGAAAAATATATATCGGTAAACAAAAGAATAATTCTATCCTAACTATGTTTCAGTAAGACTACTTGTGTTTTAAGATAAACATCAGTAATTTTATGAGAAGTATTTTGTGATGTGGATATTATACAAACATTCCTCATCTTGTTTTCATCACATGGAAGTTCTCACACAGATTTTCCAGCTTCTTTCCCTTTCCCCTTTCCACTGACAGTATTAAGACATAATGTGCAGTTGGCATGGGAAAATTTCCAAGACAGTGAGAGAATTGGTTATCATGAAATGCCAAAGTTTGAGCAAGCTAAAGAGGAAGAGAAAAAACCCCAAACATTTCAATACTAATTAGTAAACAGAGTCCTAATAATTGAATAAAACCTTGTCTCTGATCTCTCTATTAGAATGTTGTGATTTACCCATTAATTTACCACTTGGTCTTTATTATTTGGCTTATGCAGACTAAAAGTGGGCAGACTGGCCTGTGTCTCCATGCAACAAGCCAGTCCTCATATTTTAAGAAATGAAAATAGCTATAAAACTCTCAAACTCAGGTGGATGAAAATGAAGGAAATAAAAGTACACAATACATAAATGATTATTTACAACTAAAAAAGCTTATTAAACTCAACTTTTCCACAATTAATTTGCCAGTTGGAAACAACCCTAGAGTGAATCTCTTTCCTCCATTTAGTCCTTTCCCAAAACAGTCTCCCATTGTCCTTTACTCATCAATCCTACTCTCTATGAATCTTCATTGCACACAGCAAAGCATCACTTACTCACAGAATCCAAAAAAGTGTTTAACTGTTTAGACACTGTTACATAATGTTTTAACCAAGATCTTCACACAATGGAGGGAAATATTAATAAGTATGAGAGGAAAGTTCTTAAAGGGAGGCAACAGGTCTCACTGGAAAGACAAAATTTCATGATCAATTCAATATGGTTATATATCTACATTTCTTTATTTTAATCATTGTGTGAGGGTAATATTCCAAAATTCTTTTGTCTTAAATCTTGCCTTGGTTCTACAGAGCATCATGCTCATAACTGATGTCAGAAACCCATCCTGGCTTACAAGAGGAGTGGAGTGATTTGCCTACAGTGATCATGACAAATGTTGTCATATTTCATGCCTGCCTAGAACTCTCTGTTCTCATGACCCTTCACTAAACTGTTTCTTTATTGAATACTGTACAAATAAATATGATTATTATAGTCCATAGGCAGGGATGCATGCACAATATTCTCACTAAATGAGTTTTTGTGAAGTTTTATTTCATATTTTATCTTTCTAACACTAAAATTCACACCATATCCTTCTGTGTGTGGAAGAATCCTACTTCTGCAAGTATAAAGCACATACACTGTCATTGCCATAGTGCTTATTCCAATGAATCAAACACACTCTGCAAAAGCAGTTTCTTTGACATGTGAAAACAATTTTTCCAAGAAATCTCCAAAAATATACTATGGATAACTGTATTTTGCAGAGAAGGTATGCAGCTCATAAATGTTTTATAAATAAACTTGTATATATAAAGTTGGAGAAAAAAACCCGAAAATAAAATACTGCTAAAGCAAAGAAAAGCAATTACATAATGCCTCAGCTACTTCCATTTACCTGGAGTAATCTTCTTAATGCAAGATTATGAAACACAAGCTAAATTCTTTAATCCCATGCTGTGTCTTGTGCATAGTTAATATTCCGATTTTTTTCTATGCAGAATAGGATATTTCTATGCTTCTTTTACCTATTTGGAAGCAAGACATTTCTCCCCACCCTGGAAATACACATAAAGCATCAAACATCATTTATGTTCTGTGGTGACTATTGCAATTCTATCTGCAGTCGGTATTGATAACCTGTAAATAAACTTTCAAGTTCATCTGGCAGCTCTCTAATAGATTAAGACTGCATCTTATACAGCATCTATATATCGGATTCAGCCTGAAGACCCCACAGGTTATGTATACCGAACAATGTTCTGACTATACTATTGCTCACCTGTGTTTGTGTCAATAAACAGACACTTAATGAAGCAAGGCTGAAAGTCCTAAAGCTGTCCTGAATTATTTCTTTCACCCCTGTCAATGTTATACATACTACAGAGGAAAGTAAAGGTTAAAATCTATGAAGAATTTATGCAGAGACATTATAAACCTGCTGATATTGCGATCTTAAATCATATGTGTATCCTATTTCCACCATAGGATAAAAACTGAGAATATTTCAAAACGCTATTCTACATCAGCAGTTCACAAGCAGCACAGCTAGTCTGAGCCTAACTGGCCTCCGGATGCTGCTCTTGCCTCACAGAAAAGTAGCTGTAAATTCATTAAATTGGCTGCTGATCCTCTAATTCATGTCAACAGTAAAGTTCAGAACTAATGCTTGCAGGATTTTTGCTTGGTTTTAATTACCTTAATCTTGTAGTTGCCACACAATAGGTTTTGAGAGAATGTACTTTGTGCTGCAGGAAGATCTATTTATCAGCCATCAGTTTTTCCAACAACTAGAATCATGCCACCTTTGACTTTCTACTGGATTTGATAACTTTTGTTGAGGAAGATAATATTTATTCCTTCAGGTCCACACATTAAAAAAAAAGAAAAAAAATCCACTTTTTTCTAAAATCAGGCATATCATATTCAAAGCATAAATGCTCTATTTTATTTGTTCTGCACTTATTTCCTTTGTTTCTACTGCAGTAAATGCCAGATTACTATCTATTAAGATTAATGACTATAAATGTAACATGTAAGTGTTGTGTGATAGAATAAATAATCTATTTTTGTGCTATGACTCTATCACTATCTGAGATATTATTAATTGGGATGTATGACTGAACGTGATGTGATCAAGGTATCTGCTTTTCCTGTTATTATAATACTTCAATGTTACCTTGCTACACATTTTACTTAGTGCTCTTCCTATAATAGTTTATCAAATGTCTTTGTTCTGTAATAGCCAGAAAAGAACACAATCAAGAATCTTAAATGTATCAAACCAAAGTTGGAACAGGTCAAATATTTTAACTTACAAGTTTCTACATAGTTCAGAAGAAGGAAGATTCTTTATTTATGCTAACAAACCCACAGATAATATATACAAAAAACCTATTACTTCTGTTAGTAGATGTTCATTCTGAAAAAGAGAGAAACAGGACAGTTCTGCCTGGAAAAAGCACATAAAATTGTATGTTAAGGTTTTTTCCCCAATGAACATTGGGAAACTGGACTCCTACTCCTCTTCTCCTTTTCTACTAGTGGCTGACCTTTTCCATTTAATAGTCAAATGGGTTAAACACCTACAAATGCAATCCCCTTAACAGCTCTTCTCATCAAGTCTAGTTCCACCACCAAATCAAATTTAGGCAGTACAAAGTCAATGCCCCTACCTGAACTGTCCCTTTTTGAGGTAGGCAACAAACAGTTTCTCTCCTACTTGCACTAAAATTAACTGAAAAAGTCAAGTCAAGCAGAGCTTTTGCCAAACATATCACAAGAAAGAAAAAGAACATTTTTTCCAGCGAAAAGAAACACTGACTAAACAGAAATCGGTAGCAGTAAAAAAGCAGTAATGGTATATTTACAATGAAATTCTCCTTTCCCCATCTTAACTGTAGAGAGGATAACAAGGATAACAATCTAGTTCAGTTCATTAATAAATGTAACAACTTTTTAACCTCGTAGCTCATGAGAGGTTGAGTTTTAATTTGTATTTTATGCAGGATTCAATCCAGAACAGACTGAGATTGAGGAGAAATTAATCAATCAATCACGTCTTGATCAGAGACAAAGTGCTAAAGAAAGGAAATGGACACTTAATATATCCATTTCAAGTGAAGAAAAAAATCTAATTATCTTTCATAATAACTGATAAATCCTAAGAAATGGAATTCCCACACAGCGGTTTCTGGGCTTTGGTATACTGTTTGTTATGTTGTGTGTTGCATTGCACAAGCATAACACTAACAAATAAGGAACTATAGACCCCAATCGTGTTGGGTATTATGCATTTCCTGAAAGGACTGGAAAAGCAATAAGTAACTTTGGGAATTAGAGAGATAGAACTCTCTCTTTATGTCTGCTCCTCTCTCAGTCTCTCTCAGTAATAACATCTGAAACACCAAGGAGTTAGTTACTCTTCTGCCTTAGAACAAGTGTTAAATAGGAACAAGAAAAACTTATAACAGAGCAGAAGAAAACAATATATCTTTCAAAATATGTTTACTCATTAGAAAAGGCTACTCCTAAAGTAATTTCTTTTTAAAGAAAAAGGTAAAAACTAAGAATCAGGTAGTACATTGTTCCTGGCATCTGACTTCACTTTGTCATTACTAACATGTTCTTCCCCGATTTATTTGAATGACTAAAGAATAATGATATTGAAAAAAAACCCCAACAAACCAACCAAACAAACAAACAAAAAATCAACAAGAAACCCCCCAAAACCCCTAGCTATTTACTGACAAGAAATGAAGAAAAAACAAATAAAGAATGATCAGATCTTTTTTTTTTGGTGAATATTATCAATGTACAAAGTTTGATCATAGCATCATATTATAGTTTGGGTTGGAAGGGATTTAAAAGATCATCTAGTTCCAACCACTCCCACCACAGGTAGGGAAACCTTCCACTAGACCAGATTGCTCATAGCCCCATCCAACCTGGCCTTGAACACTCCCAATGAAGGGGCAACCACAGCTTTTTTTGGCAAACTGTTCCAGTGCCTCGCCACTTTAACAGGAAAGAAGCTTTTCCTAATATCTGATCTAACCCTACCCTCTTTCAGTTTAAAGCTGTTACCACTTGTCCTGTCACTACATGCCCTTGTAAAAACTACCTCTCCACCTTTCTTGTAGGCCTCTCAGATACTGCAAGGTCACCAGGGAACCTTCTCTTCTGTGGGCTGGAAAACACCAACTGTCTCAGCCTTTCCTCATAGGAGAGATATTCCATTTCTCTAATAATCCTCATTGCCCTGAATTGGGAAGAATCTATTAGCACTTTCCTTTAAAATATATTATATATATATAGATATAAATAGATGATATAGATATAGATGATATAGATGTAGATATAGATGATATAGATGTAGATATAGATATAGATATATAGATATGGATATAATCACTGATTCTCAGGTAAAGAAGCAGCATGCACAGAAATCAGAATAATGGACATAGGCCGAGCTATGCCAACCTTATGCTAAGTGGGTTATGTATTCCTTTTCAAACTCAATCAACCAGGAAGCTGTGAAAACGAACAATATGCTTACCAGGACCTGGAAATAAAAGCTATTGTATAGCTGTCAGTTAGGTTTGATCTCTTAGTACTTTTAATTCAAGCACACTTGCCAGGTTTATAGCTCTGGCCTTCTTAAGAAGGACATCCAAAAGTTTAAATACTTTATTGCCACACTGCAGATTCATTTATAATGTGAATTCTGCTGCACTACCATCACTGATGGGAAAAACTGGTTTATCTTTTAGCTTTTTACCTGAGGAAAAAGATAATGTCATTCTTGTTCTATAAATGCTTTCTTGTGGACCAAGATTTTACTCCTTGGGCTTTTGCAGTAATATGAGAGAAAAAAATATTACTTTCTTTTCATTGTGTAAGGCTTGGTTTCCTTTCACTATTACTGAAAACACTTTGAAATTTAAGCTCTTAACACGTTATCTCTTTTTCATGTCATTTGGTTTGAATTAAGATTTTTTTTAAATTTAGATTATACCATTATTCAGAAAAATATGTGGAAGGATGATGGGAAATTTTGAGAAGATTTTTAAATTAATTTATGAATCTTTTTGGCCTCTCTTCTTAATTGAAGAATGAGCAGAGAACTCATAAAGTGGAAGAGTGAAGTTTGGACGTTTCCATAGACAGCATTAATACCAAAGAGATTCAGCTGCTCTGAAATGTGAAGGAAGAAAATAATTTAAGGCAGCTTTAAGGAAATTATGTGAAAAGTTTCAGACATAATCTGAAACAGCAATTACAGATAGCAACTCTTCTATTGTTTCACAGTGGAATGATCTTCTTATTTTCTTATTCATTCATGCTGAATCATTATTAATGTGTTTATTTTCCAAGGATTTAGAGACCACTCTTCATTCCCAAGGAGAGAATGTTGAAATAGGAGATTCTACAATAATAAGCAAGCCATATCTCTGACAAACAGAAAAAAGAACATAAACCTAGGGTCGGTTTAAGAATGCCCTTAGTGGTCATTTCCTGATTTCCATGCAACTGCTAAAATAGGGAGGAAGTTAAAGAAGGGATGACATCTATTTCTAATTTTTTTTTTTTCACTGTTAATTGACGGAAAGAAATATAACCTTATTTAGAGTTACTTGATTCATAAAATTCTTGTAATAACTATACCTGGCTTTTGAAATACTCCAAAATTATTTTTCATAACAATGCTTCAATAAAGACTTTAACAGACTAAAAAGCAGACTTTTAAAACTCTGGGTTCTTTATCAGAGCTCAGTAATAACATGTTTCTGCAAGAAGGCTTTAGAATACAATTGTTCCTTCTTATCTTTTACCATATGTAAAATATATTTTTCTAATATTATTGCTAAAACTAAGTTGTCATGAAATTCTTTTGAAGATAAGACAGGTGTAGTTTTTACTTGGGAGGTTGTAGAAGTGAATTCCGGATTATTTTTTTATGCATGCTTATGAAAGAAAATTAAAAACTTCAGCAGTTTGAGTCAAAAAATGGCCTTTGTAATATCATCCTCAAGGAAATATCTACAACAGTTCAAAAGATTTATCCCTCTAAAATAGACATGATGTTCTGATGGCTATCAAAAAGTTTTTTAAAGGAGGGGTGCTTAGATGTGACTTAAACTCTGGAGTTTGGAGCACCTGAAATACCTTAATGAGGAGGGCTGGTAAGTCTGTGAAAGATGAGATCAGCTGAAGTCATGATGGAACCCAGGGAAAATATTTTAGACCGTAAAAAATTGCATTAAACATATATGTTAAGGGAATTGAATCCCACCCAGCGAAGCTAGCTCAGATATAGCTGTTTGATTTTAGTGAGCTGAATTTCATTCCTTTTGCCATTACCAATTGAGTTGAGCGTGAGGGTTTGTTTGTGGGTTTTTGTTTGTTTGTGGTTTTGTTTGTTTGTTGTTTGCCTGTTTGCTTTTATTTCCCTTTTTAAAGAACTACTCAGCTTAGGTATTATCTTAATCAAGTACTCATTCTGGTCAAATGGCCAACTACTCTGGGGGAATTACTATTGAGTGTTATTTCCTGGCTCATTATTTCTGTTCTTATCAACAAAAATTTCAAAAACCCCTCAGCTATAGAGAGCTAAAAAGTTGCTCCAAAAGGTGTTTTGCTTCCTCAATAATATCTGTGTGGTCACATCACAATTTCTAGAAGACTTGTGTCCTGTAAGAAGAAAGACTCCTTGTAGTTTCTATTTATTTCCCTTTTTACACATACTAGTATTTGCATCAATCTGATGTATTTGAATTGCAGTATGGTAGAAAGAGAAGGAAAACATACCATTCATCCAAAGCATGTTTCTACAGCTCTTTCCTGAAAAAAAGTTACAATATGGTCTAAATTAAAAAAAAAAAAATCTGAACAAACACACAAATCAACAAACCCCAGCAAATTCTATAAACATCTATTCCTTGAAATATTCAAGTCCTAATATAATTGTGTACAGATTATCTGCATTAGCTTGCCACAAGATGTCAATGTATCCATGATTAAAGTATAAAATCGACATGCTTTCTGCGGAATCTAAAAGCAAGTATAACCATGTTTATAGGTCTGCAAAAGCTGTACCAAAGGTATGACTAAAATTATATAAAAATGAACCTTCATCAAAGCAATGTGGGTGGGCCTAATGGCTTAGTACAAGACTGAGAAAACCTGTGTTAATCTTGACAGCAATTTGGAAGTATAAAACAGTTCCTAAAACTATAGTGTGAATTCCTCAAACTATCATTGAACTATAGCTACAGCATTTTCCTTGAACTATAGTATCTTCCCTAAAGATTTGTTCTGGAAGCATCAAGACCTTACTCTGAAGGAAAGATACACCATGATATTGCTATGAACTGATTTGGTTGACAGCCTGTGTCAGCACCTGGATATAAACCCACACAGTCACAGAGACTGGGAAAACACTGTCACACAGATATCCAATAATTACAGAAGTCTTGAGGAGTCAGTGCTCAGCCCTGTCCAGATCCTAACACAGCCACTGGAGGGAGTGGATATTGTGTTTGTCCAGGCTGGGCCACGCTCTCTTACTGGTGTTGTTACTGGGGCTTGTCCCAATGAACAAGAATTTGTTATGTATGTGTGCATGAGTATGTGAGGGTGTGGCAGGACATTTGAAAACACTTGCTGTTACAGAACATCTCCCAGCTGTCCCATGTGTCATGTTTAATTTTCTTTCCCCCACAGTGACAAGGGGTAAACAAGAGTGTTTCTGAGCATGCTTCAATATTATCTTGAGCAAAGAAGAATGTGTAATCTGGAATTTCAACAAAACTAAAATTACAAAAGAAAAAATTATACCTATTTCTCAATGATAGTGATGGTGCTTTATGCTAAGAAAAATAAGAAAAATGAGAGAAAATGGAAAGAAATTAAGATAGATTTTGGGGGTTTTATCTGAGAAAGTACAGGAGACTTAAAAATATTAGATAACAGATATGTATATAAGAAAAAATAAACACAGTTTAGCCTAAGGGAAGAAAGGAGAAGACTACATATGCACAAAGATTCTCTTATTTGATTATCATATAAGAAAGTTATTCTTCCTTATTTGATGGAATTGGTAAAACCTGAAAAATGGCAGTGATAAAACCTGATTTCCTCTGGAATCTTAGCCAAGTACTCCTTATTTCTTTCCTCTGTATTCAGTTTCCCTTCCCTTTTGTCATGTAATACATATTTTTTCCTCACATATCTTTTATTGGTTTCTATGACAGAATAGCAGCACATGCTGTGACTTGCTCATTTTTTACAGAAAAAACCCCCTTTTTTCAGTAGCTTTCATTTGTAACTATTTTATATTGGCTACTGACTTCATGAAATCTTCTGTCTTTGATAGTTCTACTGCTTGAACTACTTTAACTACTTCTGAAGAGTTATTTAGGGTTTGAAGAGTTACTTAAGAGATGTGGTAGACAGAGTGATTACATCTCATTTGTGATTAACTCTTGAAATTAAACAATTCATGGAGCAATCCATTTGTTCATCATAAAAACTTCATCCTATCATTCCTCCAGACTTCTATCCCATGTTGTCATTGAGGGCCAGCAAACTTTAAGTGTGATTTTCTTCTGTAGTGTCAAATTATTTCAAAATGCTGTCTTCTTTTTGTTATTCATGATTGGCTTGCTTTTCTCTTTGCTTTCTTTTCACATAAGCTCAATAATATGTTTTGCTGGCCTACTCATTTCTTCAGATTTCCAGCTGCAAAATGAGAAAGAAGTATTGTAAGAGTTATTAATTTTTGCATTTCAAGAGGTAAACTGTTCTCTTATTGATGTGATAAAGATATTTTGTCATATTCTTCACATGAATATTTTAAATTTGCTCAAGTTTTCATTATATGACTCAAAGATAGAGTATTAAAATGACTAGTTGATTGAAGTTTTGTATTCTTTTCTAATTTTTTTTGTTTGAAAGTATTTTTTAAAATTTAATTATACCTGACATTTACGTATATGACATTCCGCTACTACTCCATATGCCCAATATTGAGGTAGGACTCAACATTATTCATATCAATACCTGTATACTGAGCAAAATAGTCAAAACCGATCTGAGAAGATATGGATTGGTAGTGCATATACACAGCAACCAGAAAATAATCATTAGGTCTTTGACTTTTGCAGGGAAAGAGAGGACTCTTGACTTCTAAGGTCCAACAAAAGGAGGAGGAGTCATGCAGCATTATATAGTCCCATAAACCATGATTTCACATGGCTTTTTACTCTGAAGCATTTTTAACCGAACAATATTATCTGTAATGGTTATCTTTCTAATAATTTCAGTAGAAAAATATGATATTGGAGTTGTATGTGGTTTTTAGACAATCAGTTAATTACATCATTGGTGAACACATGCAGAGGTTTTTGAGTGCTGGAATTACCTCAAGCAATGCTATTTTTCTGGAATTTAGCTATGGCATGTCACTTATTTAATGGAGGTAGAAGAATTAAAGAATCTGGGAGAAAAATTCACTTTGTGTGACTGTTGTCACCAATTATATAAGCAGACTATATGTTTAGTTTATGTGAGGTATTCAGCTTCTGTGTAGATAAAGCTTCTGTGTGAGATATGTCCATCTGCACTCCTGGAGGGACATAAGAGGAACTAAATTTCTGGGTCACATGTCTTCTTACATCAGCATGGCAAAAAAGCATTTTAGTCACATTTTGTGTGATGTGCTTAAAAGAGATAGGTTTTTTTCTCACTTTTTCCACCACTCCCCTAAAAATCTTGTTTCATTTTTAGTATATAATAAATTATTCATTTTCTTTATCATTTCAAAAGATATATAATACTGCTGACATAATTTCATATATTTATTGTTTTTTTGATGAACAGATTTACTTCTTGTCATTATTGAAATATAGACATCATAGCCTTAATTTTTTTTTTTTGCAAAGAATATAAAAGATGAGAATTATTAAATTTTAGTTTTCAGTCTTCTGCTTAAGAAATTAGCAAAGTATTGAAGAAAATAGCAATTAACATTCATTATTAATATATTTTTTATTCTAATAATTATTATTGATTTTACTTTTTTAAGATTATGAAACACTTTCCAATTACATTTGCAATCAGTTGTACTGAAGGCTTCTGTATAGGCTGACACAATAGTTTTGATGTTTATGGAAATTCAAACTGATTGGAATCAATATTGGATATGCCTTAGCCTACCTAAACTAGTTAAAGCATATTAAAATTAAAAAAAACAAAGTTCTAAAAGGAGACATATTATCTCAGACATGGTTTTTATGTTAAGGAGAAGTCACGAGATGAGATGTGCATTGTGTGCTAGAAGCCTATAATTTGTGGAGAAAGAAAGATGGCTGTGAGGAAGGGTGGGGTGATAGCATATCAGGGTCCACTACACTCTGACCAGGTTCTTTCAAGGGTTCTACACATGTAGTTTTTGACGCATAATATAAAATTTACTTCTTTAAAGCTATTTGAGGTGGCAGGAGATTTTGATTTAGCAGAGGAATGCAACAGTGCTACAAGCTGCACTTAGCTGAGTGCAGCACTGGCCATATATGGATGAATTATGGTGCAAGCTCGATGCCCACTGTCTGTCTGTATAATATGGTCATTGTCACAGCACTGGATGTTCCCACTTGCCAGAAAGGTAGCCCATTTCTCCTATCAAAGTTTCTTTTGTTGGATGCTTAGTTCGGGATTGCTCACATTTGCACTGCTCCTTCACATGTTGGTCTGGCTGACTCAGGAACATATTTTCACTTTTCTGATTAAGAGAAAAGCAATTGCAGTTTCTTGATTCACTCAGCCAATATAACTGGTTGATTTACTTGACTGATCTAGCCAACAGATCTACTTGAATTGCTATAGCTGTGTAGGTAGACCAAAGGCAGCCATCCAGTCCCTTTTGTGTTGTGTTCATCTCTCTCTGCAGCAGCTGTAGTCAGTTGCTCCCTACATCTTTCTCTGAGCTTCATGCACACATTGCTCTTGCCAATCTCCTGTGAGTCTTCTTCCATTCCTTATTCATTGGTGCTACAGCATGTAGCAGCCTGGACTGAAAGCACTCCCAAATAAACTTCAGGGACCATGTGGAACAACACAGTAAATGTATTCATTAAGTTTCCCTCTTATTTGGATTTTCAGTCAATGTAATTTGAGATAAAATGGATTTTCTGTCCATAAATGCTAGTAATTTAGATTTGGGGCATAAGAAGCAAGATCAAACCAAAACAACTGCATATCAGAAAGCTATTAGGCAAAGTTTCAGTTCCTGGATGTAAGATAAATTGCATATGAAACCTTATAACTTCAGATGTTTATATTACTTACCTTTATTTTGCTTTTTTTTTTTCTTTTGGCTCAGTTTTGTTGTTTGCTTGCTTTTTCAATGTCAGAAAAGTATATTAGCTGCCTGAAGTTCATCAGTCTCTGCTGCATACCGCCATTTGCAGACCACTAGTTTAGGTGCTAAGGTGGTCATTTCACAACTACAGCCATTTAGATTTAATAAATGAGTAAGACCGATATACAAGTCTGTTGTGGTTCGTCACTGATGAAGTTAGAGAAAGAAATCCCATAGTAGCCTTATTACTCTGGCTGAGCTCCTTGAAGGGAAAAGCTATTAATCTTTTGACCCTTAATCACATTTTTAATATCTTGAATTTGTAGGAATTTTCCCATACATCCAGCTGTGGGGCACATAGTTTACTGTAATTGCCAAGTGACCTAGAAAAGGGACATTTATCACCATTGGTTTGTTTGGGTTTTTGTTTTTGAGCAGGAGAACTTTTGAGAGAATTTATTCAATAACCTAATGGCAGCAATCCAAATGTTCCCCACCTACCTTTGTCTTGCCTTCTCTTTATATGTAGAGCATGCTGCCATATGGTATGGAATATGCCTTGTGTCAGCTGTGGTCAGCTGCTCTGGCTGCGTCCCACACATCTTGTGCACCCCCAGTCTCCTCACTGGTGGGATGGGATGAGGAGCAAAAAAGGCCTTGGCTCTCCGTAAGCACCTCTCAGCAACAACAAAAATATTTCTGTGTTAACAACACAGCAAAATTCCAAAACACGTCTCCTTACCAGCTACTCTAAAGAAAATAATCTTCACCCCAGCTAAACCCAGCACAGTAAGCTACATCAATGCTTACAGACGTAAATCAATCCATTAAACAAAATGAACTTTTTAAGACACGCCCACTGTATGTCAAATCTCTTAACACACACACATTTTAAAACATCTTGAAAACCAAATAAAAATATTTCTATTTAATTGTTTAGTATGCAATCACACAGTAAAATCTGATCCCACTGAAAAGATGTCACATTTTTGCTGAAGTTGAAACACCCTCCAAATACTTTCTGTTTTGTTTAGTACAAAAAGCTGTTAAATCAAGTTCTAAAATTTCTGGAGCTTTGGGGGTTTCGGAAGATCTGTGGTGACTCCAATTTGAGTGCTTTAGGTGCATTTTAAGTAGACTTTAAAAAAAACAAACTGAAGAACAAGTTTTACCTGGATGTCATTTGCAAAAGTGTTGATAAGAAACAATGAGAATAATGATTTTACAAAGTTTACTTGGAAAGCCAAGTGAGTTGTTCTGTCTCTGGATACTGAGCTTGCCAGGTACACAAAGGTACTAGTCTATAAATTCTGTCCAAATTCATTCTATAAACAATTCCAGCAACATTTGCCAGACTGTCAGGATGCTTCTTTATTTTTTTTCACTGTTTATTAGGCAAGGTAAAAAACAAAAGCCCTGTTGATCTTCAGTGGCAAAAAGTCCTTTTGTTAATATCATCTTTATGGAGCTCCTCAAAAGCTGAAAAAGGAAAACAGACTGTTATTAGAAAATGTTTTGTGGATGCTTGAAATATAAAACTCATAAACTGTGGATTTAAGTCCTAGTAGCCCTTGAGCCTCAGGAAAACAGTGAACTGGACACCCTATTTACTTAGAGATCTTTGCAGGAATTTAGATCAGCATCTTTTAAGAATGTTTTAAAGCAAATATTCCCTTGAAAAAAGTATTTGCATTGAGAAAAAAAAAAAATTCCTTTTTATATCTTCTCACAATTCCTGTAAACAGGTTTTAACATTGACTATGTATATAGAACAAGCTGAAGTCAGTGAGGAGTTTTATTTACTGTATTTTTATTCATGCATAAACTGTCTGGTGGAAAAGTGTTTTGCTTGACATCTTGAAAAATGTGAATTTTCCCCTGCTTTGACAGTATAATTCTCAGTAATAGTGAAGCTGGAGTAGGTATCTTGGCAACAAAACCAACTCTTTGACAAACTCGGTGATGGTTTCCCTGAAGGCTTTGTTCATGTGGCAGTACTTTACAGTATTTAAAGCATCAGTATGTTGTTCATTGTCTGTCATCTATGTTTGCATCTGATATTTAGCTTGAAAAAGCAGCAGGGAGAGTAAATTCTTTTGCTATGAAATTTGTTTGCTCACAGCATATTAATTTGTTATTAGATTTTTTTATATATATATATATATGCATATGTATAGAAATTTACTAAGCACCATAAGACCACACTAGAGAGAACTCTTGACTATTCCAGAATTTTAACAAGATGAAAGTCTGAGCAAAGCTAGGTAGTACTAGCCAAAAATAGTAATCTAGAGTCTGTAAGTTTTCAACACATCCAAGTTCTGTTTGTACTGCATTTTTGCTCATTTGGTTGCTGTATCAGCTACCAAACTAGAATAACAAAAAACTAGAAGCAATTTGAACACTTCTGCAGGTCTGTCTTTCAGTAGTATAGTACATTCCATCAAGCAAATAATGTACAAGCAGCTGCAGTGACAGAAATTCTGTAAAATTACCAGCAGCAAAGATCTAACACTTTGTAGTGACTTAGAATCAGGATGCAAATAGGCCACTCTTTCAGGTACTAGTCTCAAAGCTTCTCTCAAGATACAAATAGCAAGATTGTGTTAGGATGTTATGTGTCATTCAGTGAAAGATGGGCAAACTTTGATACTGCATATAAAAAAAAATACTGTTGACTTCACAGAAATTCTTCCAAGACTTATTATATTTTGTCAAAATATCCTTTATTACTCTATAAAACATGTTCACATCAATTATGGTTTAATATTCATGATTAAAGCATTTTTCATACATAGAACTATCTTTTGAAGGATGTTTGGAAATTATAACTCAGTAAAGGTTTAGAGTATATAACCCTTCCCAAAATGAAGCTCAAATAATGCAGATTGGATCCTGTTAAAGTTTTTACGGGACTAGATTTTCCTTGAGACATCAAGATTGGATTGGTCCTTTTGTTATACATGTCTTTTTAGACTGTGTATTTCTAAGCAATCCCTTAAATACTGCCTATTTCAATAAGGACTGGTTGAATTAGTTCAAGAACATTGACAGGAGCTGATGTTCTCTCACAGATTATTTCACTTTATACATAAGGAACTCTTGATCTTATCTCACTCAGAATTTTACATGAACAAGAGAAAAATAGAACTATGTTTCATCGGTTAATGATTCTACTGGATTTCAGCTAATCATGTATTTTCATTTAACTGCAAAATGGTTTTGGGGACTATCTATAAACACATTTAATGTTAAGGCAGAAGCCTGGACGTGCTGAAATCTGCTATTTTGACACTTTAGCAAGGGGAAAGCAAGTCCATTGGTTGTTCCCAGGTACACATACTTCCAGAAGTCGTCAAGACAACTGCCAGGATCAGGATGATTTGGATGATCTTCTGCTACATGCAGCTGATGTTGATGCCCACAAAGCCCTTACTCAGCACTGCACTAAGTAGGTTGCAGTGATTTTCTGACATTGCTCATATCATGAATAATATGGCATAACTCTGGAGTCCTTAATGAATCACATAAGGGCTCAAAAAGTAAGTTATGAATATAAATAGGTAATTTTAGTGTATGAGACGAAACAGCTGTTTCACTGAAACAAAATAATATCTAAGAATTATAACTCAGAAGAGGGACGCCTTTTCAGGTACTGGTAAATGTTCTCAGTTTGCTTACAGTGAGGGAAAGTGAAGTGGAATATACATAACTCAAATGGCTGTTTTGACCAAGAGATTTCTACTTAACCACTCTTGGACTTTCAAAAGTAGATTTATTTTACAGAGGTTTCAACTGGGGGGGAGTTAGGTTCTTTTCCACATTTTTTCCTGAATGCGAAATAACTTCATGCTTCTCATATTTAAAAGTTTTCCAGTAACATTTTTCTTTAAGAATGGATGGTATTGGTAAAGCAAGAACTACAGAATTTTTTTAGTCTGCCTTTGCATTGATGGAGAGAAATTCTGCCAAGGTCTATATGCCTTCCACCCTTGTGAAATTTGTGTTGCATTAGCATCCAACAGGTAGTTAGTTTTAAATGTTTAAAGGTGTATTTAGGGAATAAATCCTTCAGATATGTGCATGACAACTTTGTCAGCTAAATCTCTGTGAAGACCAATCACTGTTAACTAGCAACCTTTCTGCTATCTGCACACTGTTGTTTACCGCTGTCTTGCATCTCTATGAAGGTTCTAAGATGAAATTTGAGTTCCACAAATTGTAGAAATACACAAAACATTTTTAATTTAGCCCTGGAGTTACAAATGGTGGCAGGGAAAAGAAATAGAAAACAACAACAGAATTTATATAAGCTTTGGAGAAGTACAGAGTAGAGGCATGGTAGAGCAGATGGGAATGCATAATCAAAGCATTAGAATGGTGACAAGATGGGAGAAATATGCATTGGTGACTGTCTTCCTAGCATTGACTGTGAAAATGGGACCCAGGGAAATGGTATCAACAGCTCAGCAGTTCTTAGCTTGACATTCACAGGGATGTAGAGGTGCCTTGGCTTCCAAATTGCATTAAGAAATGTCTTTAGTAATCTCATGTAAACCCTTTTGTCAGAAGGGGTCTAGATATGCAAATGAGACATGAAGAAAACACATTACAAAAGTGAAGTGCACAGGGCTTTAAAGTGTACATCATTGCTTATAAGGAGAAATTAGCCATCTGGAACATCTGCATAATGACCAGACTTTGTAATCCAAGCACCACACTGGAGAAGAGATCTGATGTCACTTTGACCATCTATGATGAATCCTGCATGACAGATTGAGATATGTACTCTAGAAGCTGTATTACTGTCCCGAATATCTCCAGCATTTTAATTGAAGGTGGGACATCAATCTGGGAAGAAAAATTACTCGATTTATGTAGAATTAAACCAACTCAAGCAAGTGGGTCATGTGTTTGTGCCTTTGAATTTGAAGAACCATCTGCTGAAATAAAGTAGATTATTCATGTGTCTATATTCTCTGCTCCATATATTAGAGATGAAAGACTGCACGGAATTCTATTGTTCTAGTTAATTGAAAAAAAAAAGCCATTGTATTGTCTGTTTGGTAAAACTTTTAGCCAAAATTATGAATGAGGTTATAACAGAAGAACCTTTTGGTATTTATCTTTAGAAATGCGCTGTGTATTAATTTATTTTAAAAATTACAATATAGTTGTGTTTTAGTAGCATACAATAGTATTTTTAATTATGATACCATAGACAACATGAAATAAAATGTGTTATCCTCTATGAATTTTTGGTTTTGATTTCACTGCTTATGACTGCTTTGAACTTTTTGAAACTTCTACTACACAGCACCACTGTGGGAACACACAACGAATTTCTGCCTCCTGCTGGGATTTAATTTTCAGCTTAAAGAAACAACCAATACATTGTCTAACATTAGGTTTCTTGTTCTATTATTTTTTTCTTGAGGATTTTTAATGTAGTAGCAGTCCAAACACATTTTTAGATGTCAAATATGATTTACGAATCCTTAACCAAGCTCCCTAATAAGACCACTATAGAGAGGATTTATTTCTTACTATGGCGAATGTTGAACAAGTTGTGGAGAACGTCCTTTTTTTTTAGCAATTCAGGCAATGGATTCATACAGTGTATTACTAGGACAGCTGCCGTCTTTCTTAGAAACAAAAGAAACCCTGTGTAGCCTGAAGTCCATATTTGTAACAGATAAAGATCCTCTCTGCCCTGAACAGAGGAAATGGTATACAAACTACCTGGAAGGTTACACAACAGTTACAAGTACAACTGCTTCCATTGCCTTTTAAATCTGAAAATCTGAAACCTGAGATGTATTTAAATCCCTCTCTAAGGAAACTAATACCCTCTTAGGCATGAAAAAACTCTTAAAAGTTTGTCATGAGTAGTAACTGATTGATGCAGCAAGGCTTTGGAATAGCTTTAGTTTGATTTAATGTTTAAGAGAAATTAGTTTACAGGGTGAAAAAACAAAATTACAAAGAACATTATATAAAAAGGGGAGTTAATTGAAAAAAAACTCAAGCTAACCAGAAGTACCCTAATTCTTTATAGTAAAAAATAAAGACAGAAACATTTTTGTAGAATAAAGTCCAATTAATCTGTGAAAAAAATGCCAAAAATTTAAAATGGTATACTATATTAGGGCTCCACATTATCTGGAAATGAGATTAGAATTTGGTTATAATTAACCATTTTTGTCATCTAGCAACCCTTGCTATTCACTAAGACATCTTGGGACATGCAAGTGTACTAACATGGGCAAAAAACATCAAAGGAAGCAATGTGCAGCAGTAGTACCTTAGGGGGTGATAGTGCTGCTGTGGAATCATAACATGCAATGAATCACGGACTTGACTTACGGTCTTCAGAGTATTTTTTATATATAAATCCAGATTTTTCTCCTAATGAAATTAATAGAAAATCAGACTTCTTCAGGGATTTTGTATTGATTCATCTCTGCTTTCACAAACATAATAATTTTATACAAATGAGAAATCTTGATTGCTTCAGGCTTGAATTTTGCTTACAGCGTATTTCTTGAATGCACTATTTCTGACAAATAACAATTTTTTTTTAGCATTGGTACTTTCACAGCCTGAATAGCTTTGCTATAGTCTTTTCTGCATTTTAGTCTGATTTTGAGTATTCCCATAAAACTGAAAAAAAAAATCATTAACTGATAAAGATGCAACAGGCATGGAAAACTTACGTCAATGAGTTATTTGCTAAGTCTTATACTAAAATAATTTTCACAAATATTTAATTCAACACTATTTTTTCCATTAATTTCTTGTGAACAAAGTCCCTAGGTGAATTGGCGTTGACTCTTACAATGTAAAATACATTCTTTTTCATGTTATGTTGTCACAGAAAAGAAGGCATACACTGCCACATAAATTATCATCACATACTACTCACTTATTTTGTGATCAAAGTTAAAATTAATTTAAAGGCAACTTTCCCAGTTCTTAAGGAAAAATTTTTTTTTTTTTAGCAATGAGGGTGGTGAAGCACTGGAAAATTTTGCCGAAAATGGTAGTACATGCCCCATCCCTGGAAACATTCAAGGTCAGGTTTGATGGGGCTCTGAACAACCTGATCTAGGGGACGAAGTCCCTGCTTGTTGCAGGGGGGTTGAGGAAGATGAACTTTAAAGGTCACTTCCTACCCAAACTATTCTAGGATTCTATGATCCTTTGATAATATAATATGCAAATGCCATATTAAAGGCTAAGAAAGTTATGCTGGTTGGTTGTTTATTTTTTATCCA
Organism: Edolisoma coerulescens; assembly: GCA_013397115.1. NCBI lineage: Eukaryota > Metazoa > Chordata > Aves > Passeriformes > Campephagidae > Edolisoma > Edolisoma coerulescens. Next base: position 545,760 of record VWZW01008202.1, on the reverse strand, counting down.
AAGCTGAGGCACTTAATGTGCTGATCCAAAATGTTGTCTCTAGGTAAGTTTATTTAACCATGCTTTATGTAAGAAATTAAAAATGTTATTTATCAGTTAATTGGGACTTAGGGAGAAAAAAAAGAAAAAAAACCAAAACCAACTCTTTCCAAACAAAGGACGATCAGAAAAACAACAAAAAAAACCAGTACCCACCAATCACTGAACTGTAGTTTTCAAAATTAATTAAAACCACTAAAATGCAACAAATTATAAATTTAAATGTGTGCATGCCATGAAAAATTTTCATATATGGCCTATGAAACCTGCTACTTTCTGTTGTCTAGGTTTTCTGATTTTTGGTTTTGCTTTTTTGGTTTGGTTCGGTTTCTGATTTTTATGTTTTTGTTTGGTTTTCTTTTAAAATTTGCCATCATGTTAAAATATGTAATGTAGATGTATCACAAAAGAGAGAAACTCAGAAAAAATTGCCTTGCCTGTCTTTTTCACTACTGCAATTTTTTCAGTTCTATTTTCAGAAACCAGCATTTCTTATTGTGTTTTTCCACACTAACTGTATTTAAGCAAAACAATATTGATATGTACTTCAAGCTTCTCTGTTTAGATTCTGTTTATATTCAGTAGAGAGAAATAAATTTGTTAGATGAATTTGACCTACTTTTAAGTCTGTCTCATGATAAGATTGACTGTGGTTCTGGTTTTGTCTGTATTATGTGCCAAGAAAGCTGGAGTGAAAAGTTCAAATGTGCATCTTTATGCTTGGTCAGAATAATTCCATCTTGGGTTATACGAAAAAGTTTTGTGGTTACCTTTTTACTCATGGATTACCAACTAGAATGAGACTTTGGACACATCCCAGCATAAAAAAATTAAAGTAAAGATCAAAGGGCTACATATTAAGACAAAACAAAGAAGAAAACTTAAGAGGTTTGGAAATTTTGTGTTTAAGAATATTGTCATGCTTCCAAATGTCCCAAAGCTATCAAAAAAAAAGCTTCCAAATTAACAGTGCAAACACCACTGCATAGAAAAGCATGGAATAAACTCATACAAGATTCTCCATCAGGAGCTGGCAAGTCGCCTTGTCATAGAGGGAGATCATGTTGGTCAAGTAGGACCTGCCTTTCACGAAGCCATGCTGTCCAGGACTGATCTGACTCAGCAAAGTATTACTCCATATTGCCCTCCTTTACTTGCTATTGAAGCCACTGTTCATGATAGTCTAGGATCTCTAAACTAGTGGGAGATGGGTTTCTTCGGGGATATGAAATTCTTCCTGTGTGATCTTGAAACAAGGTGAATCATCCAGCACTGCTGTGACATGGATTAATTACCACTCTTTATAGATGTCAACCTGTCATGACCTAAAGGTTTGCCTGGCCTGTGGGTGTATAAGAGATCAAGAAAATCTGTCAGTAAGATTCTGTAATACACAAGGACATGGAGGCTTTATTATACAAATTTCTCTACTGTGTTGCCACAAAAATCATTAACAATTATACCTATGATTTAAAAAGTGCATGTATGTATCAAGCTATTACAAATTATTACCAGCAATCAATAGTAGTTGTGAGCAATAGTATAGCAACAAGAAATTCTAGCAACAATCAATAATAACAACACCCAAAAAACCAGCAATATATAATATCACAGGCTGCAAATTCATTATAATGAAACAAACTTTTTGATAATATAACAGCAGATGTACTTCTGAAACCATACCAGAAGGGACTACAACCATCCCAGAAGTGGGCGGACAAATGAAACAGACCCCAGAAGTGAGCTCAGAAAGGGACCAATAAAATAACTGGCAGAGTCTTGCTTCAAAGATGATCTGTGTCATGGAGTTGGGAGTCAGTCAGGCTTCCTCAAAGTTCATGCAGGCCTGTTTAGGAAAATGAATAGTACATACATGCAGAATGGCAAGTCCTCAGGAAAGGAAGTTCCATTTTTTGATAAAAATTAAGAAATTTTTAAATCACAGTGACATAAGAAGGTGTAGGATAACACCAGTTTGAGCAGCCAACAGATGATGTTCACCTCTGGATCAATTTGACATTTATGAAATAGTAGTCAGTCTTTCTAAAGCACATTGAAAAGGACACATGAGCAATTTCAGGATGAACTGTGTGTGCCTTGTGAGCAAATGCTACATCTCATACTAGAAAGCATATGTTAGGCAGGAAAATGATAAACAGTATTGAAATAACATCTGTTTAATTAAAAATAATATTATGTTAACTGACACATCCCAAAATCTAATTAAAGCATCAGTGTTCTACAAACTATTGGAAATTAATCTGAATTGACAAGGTGGGAGAGAGAGGGGGAAGTTTCAGATATTAAATAGGACCCTCCAATTCAGTACTTGGCAGTCCTAAATTTTGGAAAAAAAAGGAAGAAATGGAACTACATCCCAGAACAAGTGTAAGAACTTGTTACTGTCAGTAAAAGAACACACTTATAACAAAATATCTTGTGGGGATAGATATGATGAGATATAATCACATTACCCACCTTAGAAGTCTGAAGGAACAGCTCAACTATGGAGCATTATGTAAATAAATGAATGCAACTCCTTTCTGTAGACCAAAAGATACAGCTCAGAAATGATATTAATGTGTACAACCATGTGTGGGCTTTCATACACATCTTAGAAACAGGTTCCTGGGTGTGAAAACACATGACAAGTGGGAAGCTAGGACTCTTCAAAAGATCAAGGTGTCTGCAATACCCACTTTCGCGGATCACTACAAGAAATGTTAAAACACGTAGTCTTGCCAAATCACAGCAAGTCTGCAAAAGAAGTGTTCTAAAAGCTGGTATTGTTTTTAGTTATTGCTTACTATAACTCCTTGATTTAAAAAAAGTAAAAAAAAATTGCTTTTCAAAAACTATAAGTGGTGAAAAAGGGTAGCTGACTGAAGAAATGCATATATGATGATGGCAGAAAAATTGTGAAGAGTGACATGAAAAAAAATCATAAGAAGTAGTCTTGTAGAGCTAGAGAAGTTTCAGTAAAAAGCCTCTACTTGTGGCCTGATAAGATCCTGGTAGCTTTTTGAGACCATGTAAAGTTGGCTCATCTGCAGGACCAGTACGGATATAGTGGGTATTTTGCTAACCAGTATTTCTGATTCTTTTTATCTCCAGGATGGTGTCATGTCTTGGCAATACTGATTATCACTTCAAAAACTGTCTTCTCTCTTCATCTAGTGTAACACCTCTGAGGCTCTCAGTGTGGGAGAAAAGGGTCTGAGAAATACAACTGGGGACTGAAAATCATGAATCTAGTGCTTTATTTGTAGGTTTGCCCTTCATTCCCTCTCAATCTGCACAGTGTAATTTCCTTCCCTTTGTTTCTTCTTGTTCTTTCACACTATGGAAATCACACACACATGTGTAAAGGAGTCTGCCAAAGCTTAGATTAATGTTGTTCATTTGTCAGATAGCAGGTACTCTAACATGCAAATATTAACAATTATTTTAAAGAGCAAATTATTAGCTATTCACATTTCAAGTGATGTTGCTTCTGAAAGAAGACATCAACTCTAGGAATATTAATATGTCAATGACCAAACATTCCATCCTGCCATGAAATCTTGGCTAGCTCTTTGATATTTTACTGGAAGAGGCACTAGAGAACAGTCTTAGTGACTCTATATCTAATTACAATTGGTTTAAAATACCCAAAAAGTTCTTGAGACAGATATTGTAACTCATATTTCTTTACCTATCAGGTAAACATTCTGTCTAAAAGAGATAATGTTCCTGTTTTTTAATTTATAGTAGAAAAACAGCAACAAGAGGAAAGCATTATCCTTTTATTTGACTACAGCACAATTTTCGTTGGAGTGTTTTGCCTGGTTTTTGTGCCTCCACTCCAGCATTTTAAGAAGGATTCAGGAGAAAAAGCCACTAGAATAGTAAAGGCAATAGAAAAGGTTAACAGACAATTTATAGTATATACAAGAAGGAACCTTCACTTAACTTTTGAAAGAAAAGTCTTAACAGATATTGTAGAGAAGAGCAGAAATTTGACTATGGCTTAGTTTCTGTTAGCAGTGAAAGCAAGAAGAGAAATCTAAATAACATGAAGTCACAAGAAAGGCCACTTTATTCTGTTATAATTTCCCATAGGTTGTAGCAAACTGGAAATGGTTGAAAAATTAAAGCAACTTTTCTTTCCCCTTCAAGCTATTTTATACAAAGTCGCCTCTGAATCACAAAATAATTTAGCTAGATAGGAACACATGCAGGTCATTTGGTACTCTCTGTGATGTTCTGATCAAAGCAGGGGTGGCTTAGATGTTATACCGGGTTGATTGAGGTAAAATTTAAAGTATTTCCATGGAAAGAATATCCACAGCCTCCCTGGGCAATACCTGGCTATCAATTTTGTGGTATTTTTTCCCCCTTCTATCTAATTAGATTGATGCAAACTGAGTTTCTTTCTTCTAGTCCATTCTCTGTGTACCTCCTGGAAAAGTACCTCCCATCAGGTAGGTAAGATATTCCCTTAAATCAAAAGAAACTCGACTTCCTCAACACCATGACTTTGATAGATAACAATCCTCCCCCTGTGTAGTATGATCCACAGGTTTGCTAAGAGTGCGCTCCATCCCATTATCCAGGTCACAAATAAAAATGGTAAGCAGTCTGAGTCCCAGACTGTCATCAATAGGATTCTACACCACTAATCAAAATGGTATCAGCAAAAATTTTTAGCCAGTTCCACACTTAAGTTACTAGTCCATCTGTCCAGGACATCTCTTGTCAGTGTGTCTCCGGAGATAATGCAAGGATGGGTGTTCATATCAGAAGTCTGGATAAAGTAAAAGTTGACAATATCCACTCTTCTTTCCTTCTCCACTGAACCACTCATTTCATCATAGAAGGAAATACAGTTGGTCTGGCACAATTTGCCTTTGGTAAATCCATCTTGACTTCTCTCAAACACCTTTTTGAAATGTCTGAATATATTTTCCAGAATAATTTGTTAATTTAAAATAAACTGACCAACTGTAGTTTTCAAAATCCTCATTCTTCTCCTTCTTGAAAATGATTGTGATATTTTCCTTTCTCATTGTCAAATACCTTCTTAAATCGCCAGTGACTCCAATGATTGACATGAAAATAGTTCATTTGCAGTTATTGGGTGTGAAACTGGTATTAATCAAGGGAAACCTCATGGCCTAATTCATACAGTTGACCAGAGTATCCAACCGAAAGTGCCCTGTTGATCCTACCACATGTAAACCTATTTTCATCTTAATCATGAATATTTGAGGACTTAACTATAGTGACCTGAGGATGAACAAGTCCAATACTCTGCTCCATTTACATTTGTTATTAAAAACAGAGGTCATCTGTGGGAGATATCTATTAATTCTTAATCTTCTCTGACTGTCAGAGCAAAACAATGCCTACACAAAGGGAGGCTGCATTCCTAACTTGACTGGAATGATATTGAAGAAATGGAGGATACACCATGCATCAAACTATCCAGAAAAATGCCGCAATTTGTATAACTCATTTATATGGCAGGTATAAAACTGTCTCTAAGCCTAACTGAAATCAATAATAGGACAACATTTCATTAGGAGTTCTAGTTTCATCTTAAATTAACTGAAGTGCTGTCTTATTTATTGCAGTAGCACACAGCAACTCCCAGAAGCTGTAGGCAGGGCAGTAGGAATAGGAGTGATAGGTTATGCTGTCATGGGGGAAAAAGGAACACCAAATAGTGTGGTACTACTAAATTCAATTTATGAAGGGGACCAAGCAAGAGAGAAGCTGGGGAAGTTTTACAACCACATGCATACACACACACACTGGCACAGATACAGTTAGCTGAGACCTGCCCCAGTCGCCACACCAGTGAATGGAAATAGCACAGCCTGAGGAGACACAGCCCTCCATGCGTCCATGTAAAGCTCTGGGCAGGCATCTGACACCTCTGGCCTCCCTGACTCTACATACATTGTACAGCACCTTGACACTGTTCCCTTGGTCTCTATGATTGGGTGGGCTTCAAAGCCAGTTATCAGCAAAGGCTTCCAACCAAATAGATTGATAATCTGCTGTTGCAGTGCGCAACCCCTAAAATCCACCTTACAGTTATGGTGAGTTCCCACAGCCCCCTGCAGCACCAATTTACATAATGTATAAGCCTATGTTTATGTATTTCCCCTGTTCCATATGTATTATGTTCCAGAATGTTCTCCTCTCCTCGGTACCCCATTGGTTGTCTGTATTAATCCCTCCTCTGTCCTATCCCCGTTGGCTGTTCCCCTGTTGACTCCTCCCATGTTCCCTTTCCCTATTGGGTTATACCCTTCACCCCGCCTCCCTTTGTCCCAGTATAAAATCCTTGCACCTTCCCTTGTTCCTGGTCTCCTGCCTCTGAACCCTTCAGAAGAATAAACCTCTGGAACCCATGCAGCAGACCCCTCTCTCCTCCTCTGCACCTGACCATCTGCCTGGGGGAAGCTCCCTCGGGTGAGGAGGCTGCGTCCTTGATTGTCTTTGTGTGTTGCCCTGCTCCATCGAGGACGCTGCAGTTCAGACCTCCGGGCTTTCCTTGCCCAGGCTTGTGTGCCCCAAGCAGCCAACCCGGCAGACTGCTAAGGGCTTCCCAGGGGCCGGCCCGTGCTGCCACAACCTGCTACACCTTTCCAGCATCTGCAGATATTGTTCTTCAGTCATCTGTTGATTCATCACCCCTGCCAGGGATCATCACTCAGGTTCTCTCTGCATTACCATGTTTGCCCATAGCCCACTGCATCTGTTTGGGTTGTAGCTGGCTCTGTGGTAGGCCCATACCAGATGTTCTGAGAATCTCTCCCTGTTTTCAAGATCTGATGTCTGGGATTTTTTTGAATAGATAAATACCTGAATATTTATTGCTTGTAGAACATGAATTTTCTTTTTTAGAAATTAGTTATTCAACTGAACTATGGAAACGATGAATGTCATCAGATCCATCCCTCTGCTATCTTGGTAGTAAACTATCAAATTAGCTAGGGGCTATTTACCTTTAATGGTCACTGCTAAAATTGTTGTGGGGAACTTTCATGTGGCTGGTGAGCAAGGGTGTCTTCAGAGTAACATATCTCTGGGGGATTTGGCTAGGAAAACACCTTAACTCTCCTCATAACCTTCTATAAGCACATAAAGAATTTATCTATTTATCTGTGTTATAAAATTATTTTCATTTTAAAGCAATAATCTTCCAATTTTCTTGGCATATTTTATTCAGTACAAAATCTGTGTCTAATTTCTTGGAACTAAAGAGGAGCATATAACCCCAAAATTTCCTTCCTGCAGTAAACAGAGATTTTCAGTATTCTGATCATGGAAATTTTTAATGCATTAAAAACATTGAATGCATACATAAATTTAAAAATTTTAAAGTATTAAAAACATGCAGTTTTTAATACAAAAGCAGACCAGCATTATTAATATTATATCTGGTAAGTTTTAAGGTGATCAAAGTCACTGGTAATCATTTTGAAAAACTGTAAGGAGTACATGGAGTATGAAAGTAGCATGCCATTTCTAAATCTGTTTTATCTTCCCTGTAACTGGAGTGGTCTTACATTAAGACTAAAGGAAAGCAGTTCCAAAAGATAGTAATAATGTGAGCAATCAACTCTGAAAAATATGTTTCTGTCAAAAATGGCTTGGAATACTCATTACGGTTTCATGACCTTTCTGACCACTTAGGAACGTACAAATGACTGGTCTACATCTGTGTTGGCTGACAACCTATTGTGAAGAGCAACTAGTAGTACAAAATGAAATGAGGGAAATTAAAAAGGAGCACAAAATATTCTCCCAAAGTATAGCCTCCTAAATTCTCCTGACTTCCTATACTGGTAGACTCTGCTATCTTTTTTCTTTTTTCTTTTTTTTTAATTTTTTTTTTTATTTTATTTTTATTTTTTATTGGTCTAGTTATTGTAAATTTGTGCTCATTCACTCTTTATTATTTTTTTCCCATTAATTAGTGAAATCATACTGAACCTATCTAGATTTTAAGTTTCTGTGGTTCTACTCTTCAGTGAAAGACATTCGCTGGAAGACAGACATCTTTGTGCATTAGAAATAATTTGGGAATCTACAGTATCTATAGAAACATATATATTTTTCTTTCTCTTCCTGTCATTAAATAGAGTATTTGACATGCACCCAGATGTCCCCCTGCTCTTTTTCCTTGGCCTGTGTTGTATGAGTTAAAAAAAAGAAGAAATAAGAAGCAAAACAAGAAAACTGAGAGAGAGAGAGACTGAGAATACAGAATTGGAAAAATTTGACATAGAAGATAGGAAAAGATGAATAGATGAAGTAATAGTAGACAAGTAAATAGATAATAACACCAAGAAAGGTTCATTAACATTTAATTACAAAAGAAACAATATTGTGTTAGGCAAGGAGGAGAATTCTGATAATTTACATGTATTGCTCAATTTGCAAATACTCTTCTCATGACAGCTCTGCTTTAGTAGTGAATGTCTTGAGAACTAAAAATCTTTGAGATTTGAAGTGCATCTTTGAGATTTAGAAGTACATTTCTTAAAATGTGTATGTGTTAAATATTTCTTCATCAGTAGTCAGATAAAATGCATTTTTAATTCATAGCTTGGGATACATCCATCTGTCTTCACTGACATTCACATGTGAAGTCACAGACTTCACATAATATTCACATAACGCGTAGAAGACCTGTACAGAAAGGCAGGTGCTTGTATACAGATGTCCTCTGCAAACTAATGGTGTCATCATCCTATAGATACATTTGTTTGTGACGTACAATATGTCTTTGGATGTCTAAATGTGATAGAAAATATTGAATTATTCTGGTCCATTTTAACTACCTTTAATTAAAAATTGTAGGTCAGCAAAACTTTTAAGAGATGGGGCACATCCCCTACTGATTTAAGAGCTTTTTGTTTAATTATACTTATTACGTTTGCTTACTTGTGTTTCAAAAATTTTTCAATATTATCCTAAGCAAAACTAAATGTTTAAAAGAATAAACTCTTTGTAAAAGTATCTGGTATGACTTTCATGGTATATGACATTTTGAAAGAAAATTTTCATAACGGAAGGAAGTGAAGCAGGTGAAGTTTAAATATCAGAAAAAGAAAAACAGAAATTAATAAAAAACAACAAACAAACCCTAAGCCCAAACAGTTTAGACCAATTAACTCCTGCAAGAACACTAGCACAAGAATACCATTAACATAAAAATTAAACTGAACAGAACAGGTCTACTATTTAACTTCAATCTAGATTTTAACATTTTAATGACTTAACTGTGTGTTGTATAATAACACGAAAAATAAATAGTCTACATGAGTTTGACAATCATGATATCCCCAAGATGTGAAAAAGGGAAAAATCCCTTTAACTGGATGTTTCTCTTTTGGGAAAAAGTCAAGCAGGGATTTGTGGATTCTCTCAATATGTAATCTGCCATTATTCAAAAAGGAAATTTCAATACATACATAGCAAATTTTTTGCTGGTTTTTTTTTCTTATATAGGCATAATAGCAAAACAACAAAGAACAAAATAGTTTGAACATATTTGGAAGTTTGCAAAACAGATGATAAAAAGGATTTTAGGAAGATTTTTTTTCTCGACAGCTTGTGTTCATTACTCCAACTGATGAGGTGAGACTAAGTCTTTGATCATGAAAGATTTTCTTTACTTTTCTGTAAAAGCTGAGAATGCTTTATGCACTTATGAGAAGTGTAAGTTTAGGATGAAACATTTTTTGTTTATTTAAAATTGATCTTATGTCTAGTAATTAAATGTTGTTTTGTACAACTTTTTCTATAGTGTAGGTGCACAAGCTCTCTGTAGACCTCCAGAACAGGTTACAAAGAGAAAAGTTTTTTAAGATTATGATATATAGATTGCTCACATAGTCTCCTGTTTCTAAATGCTCTGCTGGAATTCTGACTAGAAGTGCAGGACCTGAAACTTGATTAAATCACAGCAAGCATTGGCCTCAACAGCTGTACAATTTATTTCTTAATTAAATTTTAATAAGATACTACTTTTAAGAAATCTGTTCTCACAATCTTACTTCTTTCCATGCCTCTCCTTCTGATACATGCATACATGCAAAGGAAATGCATAGCTACACGAAGTTATGACTTAAAAGGAAGTGGTATTCCAAGACAAAGGCAATAATTCTGTCATATTTGTTTATTTCACTGAGTGAAGATTAGCAGTGCTTCTTTCAGTGTTTTAGCATTCATTTTTCTCTGTGCTTTTTTAAAACAATACAATTAGCACAGCTGGTATTGCCAGGAAATCCAAATGATCTTTAATGATCTCAAACCTTTTTTTTTCCTATGTCTAGTGGAAAGGCTGAAATGCTACAGGTTCTAGACACACAGAAACACCATTTTTGGATGGGAAATATACACTCTACAGTTTTAGGAATTAGCTGCTAGAACTACATGAATGTGCCCATGAAGCTCTTTTAAGAAAGTATCTAGATGATTAATTGGTGTCTACAAAATTGATGTATAGATACATCTTAGCCCTCTTTTCTTTTACCACCTGCAAACAAAGATATATTTGGGCAGACATATTTCATACTTTTACATATGTATTTTTATCTTCAGTTATTCAGTTAAAGAAAACAGTTATTCAGTTATTTTTAGTTACTCAAATGTTTAATAAAGCCTGTTTCCAGAAATACCTGGGATTTTTAACAACATTCCTGCAATAAATATATGTTCCTGAAGTATTTTACTGTAAAGTTCTGAAATGTTTGCATGATCATGTTGACTAGGAAATTAATTGATTACTAATAACTTGAAAATAAGTTTGATCTCTTCAGTACACTATATTACAGCTTTACACGTCCATGTTAAAAAATAGATTTTCAAAACATTTCACCTCTTCCAAAAGTGAAACATCTAAGAATAAGTATATGATTATACTAATCATTTAACAAGCTGTACGGTATGACTGTAATTTGCTACTCAGAATTTAACGAATTGCCTCCTCAAATCAAACATCTGCTACTGTAAGTGACAGTGATTACCAAACAAGGATATTAGGAATCTCAGCCCATAAAAACATCAAAGAAGCTTGATATACTGTGATGAAGAAAGTATAAGGTTTTGTAACATTATTTTTAACACTTGGAAAAATTACATATGTTTCTGACTCTTAATAATCTTGGTCTGAGTTTCTTAGTTTCGGATTTTCTTCTCAGTTGTTTAAGTCATGAGTTTGGTAGAATTTAACTTAGTGGCTATCTGACTGTCACTAATATATATATTTAATTTTCAACCAAACTATTTAGATTTTTCTGACTAAAGGTAAATGGAATATGTTTCCTTTTTTTTCTCTCTTTATTCTGATATTCTCATGTTACAATTACTTCAGTTCCCACATGTGAAGAAGCACTTGATATTTAACAAGGGACTGTTTATGCGTTAAAAACAAATTTTTTCCTTTTTCTGTAAATAACAGTTTAAATATTTTGAGATGGCAGCTTTTGAGATGTTTTTCATGTCGTAGAAGAAATGTATATATTGTTCTTGTAGTCAAGGACAAATTGTCACTAAACCAAGCAGTTCAGATTGATTAGCATCCTTGTCAGCACATCAGAGGTTCTGAGTCAAGCTGTTCTCTGCTCCAAACCAGGCTTCTTCACCAAGAAAGCTGCTGTTCTCATTCCAGATTTGAGTCCAGGAGTGAAGAATTATGTAAACTACTGTGCATGGGCTTATAACTTGTGAAATATTACTTATCTATTTATTTTTTTATTGCAAGAAGATAGGCTTTGTATTGATTTTACTATGTAAGGTCTCAGGACTAGTCAAAGCTCACTTAGGACAAGGTGTGTTTTACCTTGCTGTAACAGTGCTGTCTACCACTGAAATAACTGTTTCCCATCCTGCTTGGCCTTCAGTCAAGGAATGCTACACAGAATAAAGGCCTGGCCAAGAAAAATGGCCATACTGTAGGAACTGATAGCCTCAATGTCTGTTGAGGTTGGGGATGCTTTTGGACAACCTTTGAACTTTACCTGGTTACCAGTGACTGTCAGGAAGGCTGGAGTGAGAAAACTTATAAATGTAGCCCCAGTTAGACTTTAAGAATGAGGATGAAGCGATCGTCCTCTCCAATGTCAAACTTCTTGTGTAGACTTGGGACCCTTTATAACACATAGAAACCATCACCTCTCTGCTCAAGGAAGACAACATCAGTCGTATCAGAGGGCACTGAAAGGGTGACAGTAAGATTGAAGTAAAGATGGAGACACTAGTACATTTTCTTGTGGATGAACTTTAAACATGTTATAGTGACTCTTCTGTATTAATTAAGTTAGAGCAGTATAGTGTAACTGTAACACTAATAACTTACAATAAATTATAGGTTGCTTAAGTTGCTAACATTTTATTTAGGCTAGCAACAAATCCTTGATTTCATTCATAGAAGTAATATTCTCTGCTTTATCCACAGCAATATTTTAAATATAAAGAGGGCAATGCTTCTGAGATAAAATGTGAGCAAAGACTCTGTCCTACAGGCAAACTTTCTCTGAAGTTATTTTGTTGTACCATTTTATAGCTTCCATGAAAGCTGAAATTGCTTAGGAGCTCTTTTTATGGGTAACTAATCACATTACTGTCCTAAATGGCCAGGTGAATTTTTCTTCAGTTCTGGTTTCTAGGTTGATACGAGACGGGGCAAGACAAGCACTAGAAATGGAGACAGCAGGACTATCTGTTTCTGTGGAAATATTTTCATCATATTTCATAAACAAGAGTGAACTCTACATCTCTGATTTGAGTGAACTCCAAGCAAAAAGCTTACCATATATGTGAGGAGTTATCTTGGATAAATTACAAGCTCTGTTGCATTTTTCTTTTTCAATTTGAAAGTTCAGTTTGCAATATTAACTTTGTGGGGGTTTTGAGTGTTGTTACCAGTATACTCGTAATTTTTACCTGCTTTATCTACATCTACTAAGACATAAAGGGTTTATATCAACTAAGAAATATTATTACTTCAGGATTTCTTTTCCAGGATTTCTTTTCCAGCTTTGATTAGATAAACCTGACTCTCCATGTAGATTTTCAGAATGTGAATATATTGTCTCCCACTAAGTGTGGATGGCTATTTTTTTTCCTGAACAGTCTAGGAACTGAACAGGAAGAAACTGTCCTGGTTACAGTTGTTATGGTTGTATTTCTTCAAGCAGTTGAAGACATATCTGACTTTAAAACCATTTGCCTTCAGCGCTGCTGATAGCATCGTGGCTAGACTAAAATAAAAGTTAAAATGATTACTTACTAAAAATGTTGTTATTGAAAAAAGGATGAATATTTTGCAAGAAGAAAAAAATGCCATGCGAAATAACTGTTCGGTTTCTTGAACAGGAAATTTATAAATGCAGTTTCACCTTCTGCCGAAGGGAGAAGCATCAAACTGATACTTGCTATGGAGCTGAAGGCAATGGAGAAGCATCACTTTAGCACTCACATGAGAATATGGGGAACTATGATAAATATTTTAATTACTTTCTAATCTCACAGTATAGAATGGTGTCTCTTCTATTTTTTTTTTTTTTAATCAAATGACCTACACAAGTTATCAGTTTCATAAAAGGGACATCCACTTTGGAAAACCTTTGTAATAGATTTCTGATCCTGTTTAATTCTACACACACAATATGGAAGTGCAGCACCAATTGCCATTGAGCACCATAATTTTGACTAAAACGATTTCAAACTTTGTGTAGGATATTGTTTTGCAACAGTCCAGCAAAGCACAATGTAAGAAGATTACTTTATTTCAGAACACACACACACAGTCTCTTATATATCCTCATACTTACTAACACCAAGACATGTTGATTCAGGTGGTTTGTCCAGCTTGCAGCCATGGGGACATTTTAAATCCATGCACATTTGTCCAGGACTTTTTTGCACTTGTACAGTGTGTGGCAGACACCAACTCGGTGACCATATATAGATTGTGAATATGGCTTTTTCCAGCTTTCAGGAGCTGAGAGTATTCAGTCCCTTCACTGTGACTCAACTTTGGAAACCATGAAGAGTTACTTAGTTTCCTTTTTCATTCCATCTGTGTGTCCTGAGAATAGGGGTGGACCAAAAACCTGGGAGAGGACACAGCAGGTACAAATGACCCAAACTGACCAAAGGGATATTTTACACCACGCAACGTCACCCTCATCAATAAAAGTAAAGAAAGAAGAAGCAGGGAAAAGGAGGTGTCTTCCAAATTGTAAAATTTTTTGGACAAAGGCTGGCCATTTTTTATGGGAGGGAATGAGTGATTTCTTCTGCTTTGCTGGTTTGCCTTTTAATGCTTTATTCAATTGTCTTTATCTCAACCCATAAGTTTTCTCTTTTTTTTTTTCTTTTTTTCCCCTTCCTATTTTTTCCCCATAGATTCTTGGAGTGTGTCAGGGAGGGAGAGAGGGAGTGCCTGAATGAGTGTTTGACTGCTGGCCAGGGTCAACCCACTGCAAGAAGAAACACTTTTCTTCAATTCTTTCCAACAAATTTCCTTGCTTTCCAATAAAATCCTAAAAGAATTGGAATCATCGCACTTGCCATTTTGCTGATTTTATCAGGAAACAATAAGTTCTAAAAAGAATACGTCTTTCATTTTTATTCATTTAGCTTTCATTGATTTACATTCTTATTAGAATAGTCATCTTTAAAGCAACAAGACACCAAAACAAAAGCTAGCTTGGAGTGAAAATTCACAAGGAAATAAATGACTCTCAGTATAATGATTTCAGGGGCTTTACCTTTATTTTGAAAGGATAATATTTTATGAAGAAGGATATAAACATCAATAGTAAGAAGATGTGTTCTGTTTTAGCACCTGTTACCACAAACTGCATAAAAGTGAGATCTATCCATAGATAGAATTTCTCATTCTTTCCTTTATTTCTGCTTTGAAGTGAGGTAAGCCAGTTGGAGCTTTTGGATTTCTGGAAAAAAAAAAAAAGAAGATAGAAATGAAGAAACATTGCAAGTGACATTCAGGCGCATTATATGGTTACAAACATGTGGTATGCAGGAGCAGTTTTGTTCACATGCTGTACAACCATTAAGGAGAGTTGTTAGGAGGGTATGTTAGAGAAGCACCTGTGGCATGTTTTTGACATAGCAGCTCCTCTGAGTATAAGTTATGATTGCTAAATGACTTTTCTGTGCTTAGACTGAGAAGGTCTCTGAGAAAATTTATAGGTGTTATTCTTGTAGTGGCTAGGTGACAAATTACCAGAACTGAAAACTGGAGCTTTCCCTTAAGGAAAGTAAATCAGTGTGTTAACAAATTGCAATACCCTCTTGAGAAAATTAGTTACATTATCAAAGAGAAATTACATTGATTTCAGGAGACTCTGGTGCTCCTTCTGCAGTTATCATGTGACAATATTTTTTTTAGGCACTGTAATTGTACTCACAAAAAGATGTAACAAAGGAAATGAGTAATTTTAACTCTATTAATAGAAAATAATTTAAACATATATAATAAAATTTAAGCAGGTTTGTTGTTTCTTAATGACTTGAGTATGTTGGCTTTGTTTTGGGTGTTTTTTTGTTTGTTTGTTAATTTTTTGAGGGGATTCAGCACCAGATCTCATATCCAAATAAAGGTGTAAGAACAGGTACTTGTATATGAACTAGGTTTTCAAATCCTCATCATGATCAGTGGAAATCTACATGTCATGTAATATGTGCCTGCATTAAGATATATAAGATACCTTAATACCTAAATTAGCATTGAAGTCTATCCTCTAGAAAACTATACTAAGGCCATTTTAGCAAATGATGTGATTTCACTGCTAAATACAAAGCTCTTAATAAATCTTGGGCTGTACAGTACTTCTGGGTGAATTTGACAGGTATTCTACAAGAATTTCTAAAGACCTGAATTTTCATGGGAAAAACCCAAACAAATAAAACAATACCAACAAAAGAAACCAACCCCGATCATGCAAGCAACCCTGCTCTAAAAAAAACCACCCAAGAGCTGATATCCAGACTCCACAATAGAGTTGTAGATACCTACAATTAGCAATAGAATCCTTCCCATTAAACTCTATAGTCAAATATTATTTTACTGCATGTATAAAAAATATTGGGCTCATCTCATTGGACACGATGATCTTGTGGGTCCCTTCCAACTCAGGATATTCTGTGATTCATCAGATTTTAAGCACTGAAAAAAATAGGCAACCTCTTGAACCTAATAGAGTTGTCAACAGAAATAGGCACTGCAGAGGACAATCGACCTCATGCAACAATAAATGAGACAGGCACGATGGATCATTCACTGGAATAATTTAGAGCTAGTCTGAAAACCTCTAGTAATATAACCTA
Source organism: Edolisoma coerulescens (assembly GCA_013397115.1). Taxonomy (NCBI): domain Eukaryota; kingdom Metazoa; phylum Chordata; class Aves; order Passeriformes; family Campephagidae; genus Edolisoma; species Edolisoma coerulescens. Next base: position 529,359 of record VWZW01008202.1, on the reverse strand, counting down.
AAAATAGATTGATCTCTCCTTCTGACTTCTAAAAGTCAGTGAGAATGTCCTGTTACCATGTCTCATTTTTTTCAAAACCAGTGGGAAACATCAGCATCTACAGAAAAGCACTACATTTGGAAGGCTTTATAGCCTCAATTAATTAATACAGTCACTACTTCTTTCTGAGGACTAGTCCTTCTTTACCTAGCAGATTTAGAAAATATTTCTAATGTAAATAATGGTTATTTTTGGGAAAAGAGACAATTTCTTCAACTATGAAATAAATAAAATATTTAATTTCCCTTCACTCTAGTTTCATATAGAGCCACCTTTTTTTCCCTCCTCTTTCCATGTAAAAAAAAATTGTTTCAGGTTACCAGGTCTCAAAATGAAAACATTGACACAGATATTCTGCTTTTTCTCTCCTTGCTCAGTTAGATTCTCCTCCAATTTTTTAAGTTAAATCTGCATAGGCACTGGATAGTGTCTATTTTGCCAGTCAGTGTAAAGTGTCCAGTAGATTTCCAGCAGATTTCTGTGCTGTCAGAATAGAAAAAAGATTTCAAGAACATTTTTTATAGTTCACCAGTCAGGAAATTGCTGTAAAGTATATCTTATACCTACATAAGAATGTCTTCTTAGAAGATATGTGTTCCTCAGTTTTACTCACTGGGAGCACTGGGCAGTGGTGTGAAGTTAATTATGCCATTTGCCTTACTCTTGAGAAAATCAATAGAACCTGCTAACAGCACTCCTAGAGAATGGTATCCAGCATGGCTAAGAAAGGCTTCTATTACACTGACTATTCATAAATAGCTATGAAAACTACAATAAGATTTACAATTCTACTGCATGCCTTAAAACCTGAGCTGAAATTTTTAAGTCTGTAAATATTAGGTTGGTGTTTAAGTACAGAATTCTTGTATTTCATATCCTGTGTATCTCTGAGAAAGGCTCCTGAAAGTCCTGAGAAGGCATGTTGCTTGTTCAGTCTGTGTTCATGCTCTTATTCATACAATGCTCATGGGGGAGTCAGTCCTTGGAGCCTCCCTTACATAAATAAATAAAGTTACCAAGCTCTCTATTCACTCTTTACAGTAGTTCTTACTTCAAACACTACATCCTTACAGAGTGCTGTTGATATTTTAGGTACTAATCTCTGGAGTTTTCTTTGTCTTTAAAACTTTTTTTTTCCTTAGAATCATATCTTAATGTCAGAATTTAAAAGCTGTTTGATCATAAAATATTATGGACAGAAATATCTGATTACATCTGCATTGTATACAAAACTGCAGTGATTTTGAATATAGGATCCCAGATCATCCCTTATCCCTAACTGTTAGCTCTCTCCCTTAACTCTATTTTCAGCCATTTCTACACAGCTCCCTTCAAGAGAGTCTAGTTGCCAAGACCTCAGACACAGACAGAAGGGTAACAGTTTTGTCTCTTTACATTCTATATAATCTTTTATTGCTGTCTCAGTAGCTCTTGCAGTCTCAAAAACTGCAGCAAGCCCTCAGGCAATGCAATGGAGAATAAAAAACCTAACGGTGTTTTCACACTTCAAAAAAAAAAAACCCACTCCAGTATACCCCTCAAAATATTTCTGAACTTCTGGTTTTGAATAAAACCATGTACCTATTTGAAGCATCTCACATGGAGCCCTGGGGAAAATGAGGGGCAATATTATGCCTTTTAGACACACCTCTGAGGTGTGGGGATGTAAGCCATTCTGTGCCATTTGGGCAAGAGCAGCAGGGAGACCTTTGACAAAAACCAGTATCTCCTACTCAGTTCTTATTACAATGATATATAAAACATCTGATAATGACCTCAGGAGACGTTCCTGGGAGCCTGCCAAACTCAAAATGGGCTTACGATAGTGCGACATGCATCACTAGTGGCCTTTAAGTCTTGCAGTTATAATCTAACAGATGCAAAAAGAAGTAAGAGGAAAGTGTGACTTTTATGCAAAATTTAATGAATGTTCCCTCAATACTATGTCCTTGAAGAATTATAGTCATGACAAAGCACTAGCGTTGCACTTCTTAATGCTTCACACTGGATGTGGTGTTGATTATTAGGATAGCACTACACATTTACTTGATTCAACATTGTAGGAACCAGGAAAAACTTCACTATACAGTGGGTTCCACTATACACATGAGATACTTGGATTTTTTATACCCCTGAAAATGGAGCAAGATATGGAGTTGAATACCCTGTCCTTTGTCAAACAAATCAGCAAGTATTGTTTATATACATTTGTATTTAAATTTGTGTTTACACAGATGGGATTTGGCAGTGTAGAGCTGCAGGGGCAGCCTCTGTGAGGAGTGACTGGAGCTACCCAGTGCCAGGCACAACCAGTTCCATTTGGCTCCAACACACCCACCTCAGGGCATGGCTGAGCCTCACAGCCAAGGTGGTCATGCCATAAAAGTTCTATGACTTCTTTCATATAACCTGTGTAATATAATAAGAAGAGAAATAAACACAGAAGCAAACAGACAGAAATGAACAAACACAAAACAAATAAGTATCACAGGATCACACAGAATCAACAAAGAGACCATCAATATCATCAACCCAGCAACACCACAACCATCCCTAAACCATATCCCCAGGTGCCACATCCAGATATTTCTTGAACACTTCCAGAGTGTTCCACCATCTGCCTGGGCAACTTATTCCAATGTATAAAGACTCTTCCAGTGAAAAATTTTTCTAGTATCTAATCTGAACCTTCCCTGGAACAACTTAAAGCCATTTCCTCTTGTCCTTTTGCTTAAGACATGCAGAAGAGAATGATCCCTCTCTCACTACAGCCTCTTTTCAGGTAGTTGTAGAGAGTAATGAGGCCCCATTGAGTCTCTTCATGTCCAGACTAAACTACCCCATTTTCCTAAGCTGCTCCTCATAGGACATGTTTTTTAGACCCTTCACCAGCTTTGCTGCCCTTTTTGGACACACTCCAGCACCTCAATGTCCTTTCTGAAGTGAGTGGCCCCAAACTGGACACAGTACTTGAGGGGCATCCTCACCAGTGTCGAGTACAGGGCAGCAATCACTGCTCTGGTCCTACTGGCCACACTATTGCTGATACAGGCCAGGATGCCATTGGCCTTGTCAGCTGGGCACACATTGGCTCATGTTCAGCTGTGCATCAATCAGCACCCCCAAGTCCCTTTCTGCTGAGCAGCTCTCAAGTCACCTTCTCCCAAGCCTGTAGTGTTGAATGGTGGTGTTGTGACCCAGGTCCAGGACCCAGAACTATACCTTACTGAATCTTATGCAGCTGTCCTCAGCCCATCAATCCAGCCTGTCCAGATCCCTCTGCAGAGCCTTCCTACTCTCCTACAGATCAATACTCCCAACTTGGTGTCACCTATGAACTGAGGCTGCACTCAATCCTCTCATCCAAATCATAGATAAAGACGTTAAACAGGACTGGCCCCAATACTGAGCCCTGGGAACACCACTGGTGACAAGACACCAATTGGATTCAGTTCCATTCTCTGCCACTCTCTCGGCCTGGGCATCCACACAGCTTTTTACCCAGTGAAGAGTACACCCACCCAAGCCATGAGCAGCCAGTTTCTCCAGGACCATGCTGTAAGAGACGATGTAAAATGTTTCACTGAAGTCTAGATAGACAGCTATATGTGCTAGACAGATATCTAGATTCACAGCTTTTCCTTCATCCACTAGGAAGGTCACCTTGCCATAGAAGGAGACCAGGCAACCTATTATCAGAAATAAAATTATCAAAACCTAATATCAAAGGATTTGTCCTGTACCGTGGTATTATTTGAATTCATCCACTCTGGCAAAAGAAAGCATAAAAAAAGAAAGACGACAACAACAACGCCCCTCTCCCCAATCTAAATCTGTTTTGATTTCTTTTTATGTCTCACAACAGTAGGTTTAACTAAATTCCTAACAACACGAATTTTTACTTGACTCTTTCTGTCCTTGAAAGAAGTTGCAAAACTGCATTCTGCTTTATGAAGGGATTTTTTAATTGAAAATTTATTTTAAATGCCTGTAACTCATGCACTTTGTTTTCTAAAAAAAATAAAAAACACCACCCCAATATTATTTCTTTATCTAAACCTGAACTATAGTTCTCAACAAAATAATACATTCTGAAATAATATCTGCATTTTATTTGCAATGTCTGAATTTTTTTTCTGCAGTTAAATCTCATATAATTGTGTACTTATATTTGGAGATGATTAGAGACATTTTATAGACATTCTTTTTTACTCTGAAATTATAGGACAAATGCAAATATATAATGGATTAGGAAATTGAATTTAAATTTATTCCGCATTTATACTGAGACATATGTCTAGTTCTTCTCAAAGAAAACTCACATAATGTATATGCAGAGAAACATATTTACAGGAATGTTATTATCAAAGGAGATAAAGGCACATAAATGCTACTTTGAAACACAGTGAGATAAACAATAATTTCACACATTCTGAAGTAAATTTGATTTCAGTAATAACACCAGAAAAAGAACAAGGTTTAAAAGATGAAGAAAAAATAAAGTCTTGAGTGTTAGCCCAAACATTTTCTTCTTATGCCTAGATAATGCATTTAATTACAGAGATATTCTTTCTGCAATCCTCTGTCACATGCACACACATACACATGCATACACATGTATCCAACAGAAGCAGCAGTGGTCTAGACCTCAATTTATTCACTCTCTCACAAACATTTATTAGCATTTATGGTGTTCTAAAGCATTTTTTGGACATGTGATCTTTATTCCAGAAGGCAGAAGTCTCCCGCAGGAAATTTGTCTTACCTTCCAGTCATCTTCACTGGTACTTGGTCACCTAAAACAGAAGTAGGGTCTCTGCAGGCGAGCTGACTGAAGCCTTTTAGTCAACACAGACAACTATTCATTTTATTTTAAAGCAGAATTTATTTATTTTTGCACAGCAGTGTAGTCGTCAGTAGTGTAGTTCCCTAGACAGTATTTACCTGATGTCCTTTGATTAAAACAGGATCAAAAATTAGGGTGTAAACTGCCGCAGAGGTTAGATACCCCTGTCACTGACAGTTAAGTTTAGATGTTTGAATATAAACATTAATCCTAACAGGTGTGTTGTTGAGAAAAACAGTTACCAGGTTTTTCAGAATTAATCATATAAACACCCTCAATTGCAAGAAAAACACAGTCTAAACATCTTTTAACTAAATATATTACAATTAATGAATGAATATTTATTGGGAAGTGGAATGGGCTGTAAAAGAGTCACAGAGTTATTCAAGTAAAATGGCAATCAGGCTCTTCATTTCTTTAAAAAAATTTAGTAAGTACGTAGAGGAGTTAATGATGACATTTCAGGTAGCTAATTGTGTGCATAGATGTTAACACAAACCAAAAGACAGAGAAACCTGTGAGATGCCATTTGAACAAGGATGACATCAATATATGTGATGATCAATGCCCAAATTTTCAGAAAAACATCTTAGAGGAAGAAAGATGAGGGCAAGAGATGGACAAGAAAAAAGCCTTAGGCATATCCTAATACGAAGATTAAAAAGCAAAATGCATCATTGGCAAGAAATGCAATATATATTTACTCACACACAATGCCAGACAATGCTGTCATTTTCTTTCTAAGATTTTAGCGATGTTAATATTGTGCATTTACTTGTAAAAAGAATTCCACATCATTCTAATGAATACTGAGTTGCAGACTGCTATCTTTCCTACACATTCTGTATGAACTCATTCACCAATAATCTCAAGAATTACAATAAATTCTTAATATTATTTCATATTAAATATCCATGTTATGTCACAGTTCATGTTTACAAAATTCAGGCAGACCGAGAATTTTCACTTAGATGCATTATTATCTGGAACAAATATAAATCTGTATTTACAATATCCTTAACTCTTGATACAGTTCATTTATTTCTGAAATGGAAAATTTCGTGCAGCTGAATGTATCTGAAACAAAAAACCCTTATGACATCACAATTATTTTGTCAAAAATAACACATTTCTAGCTGCAGAAGCCAGGGAGTTTGTAATTTTTTTATTCGTGAAAGGAATAAAATATCAATGTCAAACATATTTTGTCTCCAAGGTCTTTTATTTTATTTTTTATTGGAAGTAGCAAAGTACAGAAGATTAGATCTTTTAGCAATTATATCATGATTCATTATATTAATAGTTCCACCTCTTCCAAGCCTCCTATTCGAAATGTTTTTCTTCCTCATATAATCATGAAGATGCTGTATTTTCTCCAGACACTCATACTGCATGCTATGTTAATGCTGACATTACTGAGGCAGTCGGGTAATAAATGCTACCTTGTGATTTCCATTTTTCTGAAGTCGTAGTTCCTTAATGGCATTCTTTATTCCAGAACAAAAGATTATCTTAACAGTGTCTTAAAAAAGTTAAAAGCGACTACTTAAGGCAGAAAACCAAGGACTAGTGAAAATTGGTACTTGAAGACAAGTGAACTTAAGAAGCTGAAAAATGTATAATGGAAAATTCAGAAGTGATTCTTTTATCAACACTTATGATTCTTAGAGCCAATTGTAAAGGCTAAAAGGAAAACACAGGCAAGGAATTGATGATTACATTTCACTAAATACTCTGAAAACTGTAACCAATGTGTCTTATATCTAGCTGAAAATACCCAGGTGTTATGAATTTCTTGATTTGGGGCTAGCTCGCAAAAATTCACAGAACTAAAAACTTTATTTGTAGCATGTGTTAAAAATATTATTTGTGATATCTGTTGGCAGAACAATGCAGCAGGGCACAAGCATTATGAAGGGACAAAAATTAAAGAAGGCCCAACAATAAAGATAACATGACTCTTAAAAATGTCTAACATACTGTTTGAATAGCTTTCATTTCACACAAGAAATCCAAGTGGCACATGCAGCAACACCATTATAAATTTGTTAAACAAAAGGGAAATGAATGCAACGTATCAAGTGTTGCCATGCACTAAAATAAATTGGTTGTGAAATCTATGAAAAGGCCCTAAGGCATCCATCTCTGGGAGAATCTCAGCCAAAAGGTCTGAGGAACACTCAATTCAGTTCCTCTTTATATATCAAACACAAATTGCTCGTCATCATCGCCTTTCACAGATGATTAACATCCATCATTTCTTATTTGTCATTCACATCAACTCCCCATTTCCTATGATGCTGTAAATCTAGTGTTTAAATTTTCAGTCATAATATCCCTGTGTTTACCCCTATGACATCTGTGAGGTGTGTGTCCTTCACTCTGATCAAAAAATAATTAATTATTTGATTTTTTCATCCCAAGTTTTTAAAATAACTGGACTTCCCTACTCTTATTAAATAAAACGTCAGGTAGTCTTTGCTAGGGCTGTAGAACACGGTGTGAAAATACTTTCTTAGAAGAAGCACCATTTATTACTCTTTTCTACATCACTCCTTTGGAAGATAATATTCTTCCCACAGTTTTTTTTTTTTTTTCAATTTTCTTCTCATTCAAGACTACCTACTTGAGATTTAATTATTAAAGTATTTTAACTTAAAATATTAGTGTTACTTTGTATGCTTTTTAGTAAGCATTGGATTTATCTTTATTACTCTGATTGTCAGTTAAAATATTGGAACCTCAGGCAGTTTTATTCTTATAGAAAGAGAGAATTCAATTTACAGAAAACACGTTAAAATGTAAGTTTTCCTTCAGAAGGAGACAGAGCTTCAAACAGAGCTTGTGTTCAAGGCTAGAGTTTAAGGAACGCTTGATCATCTGCCTACTAAAATAATTTGAGACAGACTTTTCTTTGAAAGACTGCAGTCTTGACCAGTAGTATACAAAAACCTGAAAGTTTTAAAAGTAATAATTTCCTGAAAATGAAAACAAGCAAACAAAAAAACAAAAACAAAGCCAAAAATCCCCACTCGAACCAAACCAACCAACCAAAAAAACCCCACAAATGCAAAACAAAGTATGATTGAGAAGGAAAAACCCAAAGAAAATTCTATCTATAGACTAATAATAATACGGGGTGAATTTTCTATGTGAATATATACACTAAACAATTTTAGAATTAAGAAGACAAAGCTACACAAAGGAAAATTTACTAGAACAATATGCCTAGTAGAGGCAAGGAAATATTAAAGCTACTTTATAAAGTTGTTTACCATTCTGCACATCAAAGTTCAAAGAGGATCAATTCAACCAGAGGAAAGAACAGAGGAGGGATCCTTGGACAATTAGGAGTCTTAGGAGACTTCATGCTATGGAGAATGAAGGAGCTTGGATGGTTTATCCTGTCAAAATGAATACTGAGAAGAAAGATGACCTCTAAAAATGTACCATTGAAAATGGCACAGAAATATAACAACTAGCTAATAAAGATAATTTGGGCTGAAAACATAAGGCATGTAGAATAGAATTAAGTATATTAAGGCTATAAATTAGCATAAGACTTTAACCATCCAGGCAGGGAGGTACAGGAGCAGATTTGTAGTGAGACTACTGGAGGAAAGTCACTGAACATTTTAAAAACTGCTTGAAAAGCCACGACTCTTACCACGCTGCAAAACAGCTTAATCCTGTTATTAAAAAAGCCTATAAAATATGGCTCCTTGCAACACCAGGCCTTAATGACCTAGAGTATCTTTTGTAACCCTACATTCCCTCTGATTAACTACACTCTGTGGTGAGACATCAAGCATCGATATGGATTTAATGGCCACCTAAACATTTATGGTGGAAAAAAATTATAACCACTTCATAACCTCTCACATATCAAGCACTTAATTGGTGCCAGTGAAATGTTATGTATTTTCCACAATACATAAGAAAGTCTTTCTCCTAAATCCAGAGAATATTCCTGTCAGGAAACAACTAAATGTATTAGAAATGTTTACCTTGTTTTTTCCATTTAAAAAGGACATCATGTTTTCACTTGTATAATACACATCTCGAACTCTGACAACCAAATTTATTAGCTGAAAAGGGTATGCCAGGCAAGTCTACCAAATGTAGCCACTAGTACTTTTGATTTAAAGAAAGAACTTATTTTATTCCTGGTGTACTTGGGAATGTAGATTACTGGCCTAATTGATCCCATATTATTACAAATCTCTGGATAGAATTTCACTCAATTTTAAAACTATTGCAAATCTGAGCCATGGAAACATTTCCATAGATGCTGAGCACACTATGAAAATGTCATAGAGATGATGAAATTTTACTGTGAGGTGAGTTACAGTCAACATTGCAGAACCTTAAGGATTGCAGGGGTTTTTTCTCCATCATGCTTTGCAGGTTTTTTGGGGTTTCTTCTGGTTTGCTTGTGGGGTGTGGGTTTTTTTCTGCTTTGTTTTTTTCTTTCCAATTTCAAGACCAACAAAACTTCCAGCTAGATACTAGGAGAAAAAAATCATAATGAAAGTAGTCAAACACTGAAACAAGTTTCCCATACAGACTGTGGAATATCCATCACTGGAAATACTAAAATTCTGATTGTGTGTGGTTGATTATTCTACTGAGCTTGGAAGCTGGACCTGACTTTGATATTGTGCCTACGTTGAGCTGATAATTGGACTAGATGACCTAGAATGGTCTCCTGTAACATGATTTTTTATCATTGTCCATTTAAGTGTAGATGTCACTTCCAGCCTGAATTTTCCTTTGATCCTATGAGCTAAATTTTTGAGTCAGTTTCCTGGTTTAATTATTCATAGTTTTAGGAATGACGAATTAACAAGGAAAACTTACACCTTGCCTATAATAATAGGAAAACAGATGCTATACATCAATATAAATTTAATTCTTACTGTCAGCTGGACAATCCATGTATATATTGTCCAGAAAATTGTAATTACCTACATCAGGTAGGAAATTCATGTCAACTATTTTAACTTCCAGAGTCTTTCAGCTGTAGCCTTTAATTCGAATCAAGGATTGACCAAAGATTCTGGATGGTTTAAAAATAGGTCTATTATATCTATTAGGTATCTCAACTATAAGGAGAAGCTAAGGGAAACCAAAGTTTATTATTCTGAGTATGAGGGAAAGGAAAAATATTTTATTTAAAAGTACTATAAATAAGAGTAGCTTTCCTGGATATTTCAGCTATTTCATTGTTTGATTTATATTATGTAGCTGTTTTGACAGTCCATTGTCTGAACCGATATGAAAGAATATAACACAGTTTGCTACTGTGTGATGTTTTTCTCTAGAAATGCAGGTTTTTCTGAAAAAACCCCAACAACCAAAGCAAACAAACAAAAGAAAAAACAATATCAAATCCAGCAAAAATAAACCAAACCAAAAAGTAAAATATTATAACAAAATTAGATGTAACAAATTAAGTTTTAGTTTATCCTGAACTTTAGAAGGGTCCAGCACATAACAGATGTATGGTCCTGTGTTCACAATTGTAATTTATTTACTGTGTAGCAAATTAATCCTTTAAAACTTCTTAAATTTAGAGAAATTGTTCTCTGTTAAAAGCTGTAGTAGATCTGATACAGAATAAAGCCTAAAATAAGCTATTTTTAGGCTCAAAATCTTTTTTGAAAAAATGGCTCATTTCATTTTTCACATCTCGTTTCTGAATCTGCTTTGAGTGTTGATGCAAAATTCATTGACATGCATTTTTACATAGTCTTCCTGATCACAAGAATTCTAATGCAGATGGCATTAGAATTGTACAAGAATTCTTGTTTGGCTTATAATTGCTTCCTTTTAAGGATAGAAAATCAATTAAAAAATTGACATGACAAATGCTGTTACTGAATATAGATTTTTTGTTAAGGGAAGGTGACAATTTCTTTCTGTAACTGTGACAGGCGTCTTACTCTTACCTGATCAAATGAAACAGGATCTCATTTTAAAATTAAATCTCTTTAGAACTTGTTCTATACATTATAAATGTATTATGAATGACTTTAAAGAGCACTTGCCTCTTATTTCTTTCAAATAAAGACACATTTAATCTACCTTAGAGCTGCCACTTTCTCAGTTCTCTTCTTCTTCTTTATATTCTTCTGAGTTTCAGTGCAATTTCTTCTTATTTTCCTCCCTTGCTTTCTCTTGTAGATCAGTCTACTTCTGATCCATCTAGTCTGGCTTCAAAAACTGCACTTCCTGTTATATCTCTTCTTTGACCTGAAAAATTTGAGGGATAAAAGGTACATTTTTCTGAAGAAAATTAAAGGAAATTGTTTTGCATATGTTGTGAAACTGTTTTAAGGAGGTGTTAAAAAAAGAATTCTGTAGTTTATTTACATGATGGCTTGAAAGAAGATAAAACTCAAAGTAGTAAACAATAACTTAGAAGTGAAACAAAACATATCCAGATAGCATATAGAAGCATTAAGACTAAATATATTTTGTGCTCATTAAATGCCACTCATTTGGCCTACCCGTGAGTTGGTTACAGTGTTCCACACAGCTGGGGCAGCCAACTGACTATATTTCCAAGGCCCAGAAATTTCTGCAAATCTACCTTCAGCTGTTTTCCGAGTTCATCTGTCTTTTAAAGCTGCCAAAGACCAGACCAGTCATATTTAATACTTGAGGTTTGATTAAAATGACATATAACTATTCATGGAGGAATGTCAACCTGTAATAGCAGTAGGATTGATTTTTACAGCCATGGTAGATTATTCTGCTCACTTACTGTTTTTTCTCCCAGAAACAAAGGTTTTTCAAAGAATGTATCAATTAATAGTTGGCTGAAGACTGTTGCTCCCTAAAACAGTGTTTCTGTTTGGATTTTTATAATTCATGTAATATTTAGGTTAAAAAAGAGTGTTTTGCAGCTTTTGACTTTAGTGTCTGACTGAGAATTCTATATGCTGGCTTTGAGAGTAACAGGCTTTCTAAAATAGACCATATCTAGACCTAAGTTGGTTTATTCTCAACTGGGCCCACTAGAAACTTGTATTCTTATTGGGAGACTCTGCAAACAGCTCAACTCATTGTGTGCTTTCAGCTCATTTAATAGTCTTTACATAAGTATTATCATAAAATATAAGTAATAGGATAGATGTAATATGCAATGAACAGCTTACTATATGCCTAGAATTTCTCCTTCAAAGGGAAGCATGAAACAGAAGTGGAAAAAATCAAGTATTAAAATACATCAAAATCTAGCTAGTGAAACCACATAAATTACAAATTTTAAATGGAATAAACTTGTATGTTGTATGTGTGTAAGATGTAAATTTATGGTGTTGAAAGAAGTACAACTTTTTCTTTGGCAAAAAACAAATAGGTGTAAAACTTCACAGCATAATTAAATAAACTGATTGGTACATACAAATGTCTCCATATTTTTATTGTGGTACAATTCTATTCCATTCCATTCTATTCCAGTCAGTTCTACTCTATTCTCAGAGAAGGACTTTGCAAAGTAGTGCCCTTGTAGTGAATAAAAGATGTAATGCTAAATAAAACAAATTTAAAAAGCAGGTAAATGTACAAAGACATATCTAGCACTTACAGTTATCTCAGACCTCATTCAGAAAGAATTTCTCACATGAAAAACTAAGCAGGTAAAGAAGAACCTTTAAGAAACATGGGTGTGACTGTTTTCCATAGGATTGGTAACAGTACAGTTTGCAGTTGCTCTAAACCTAAGAAAAAAATAATAACTCCAAGGACCTTGACAGAATGTAGAAATGAAAAACTAGAATAAGGACATATTTAAAAGGTTTATGACATGGATATTTTACTGTATTTTTTTCCTCTTCTTTTGCAAATGGTCACTGTTGTAACTTAACATATTCCTCTTCAAAAAAGAAAATGGACATTCTGCTTTAAAGTCCAATTACAAATAAGTATGACTTAAATCATACTAGGAGGAGATAGAGGAATTTAATATTCAACAAAGCAAACCTCAGTGTTTGTGAAATTTTTCAGTGAAGTTCACTGAGGCTCCTTCAACTAAGTGAAAAACTGAATGTCTGAGAACACTGCAAAAGTGTATCTTTAGCGTGCCTAAGACTTTGTCCTTTTTGACCTGTATTGACCCCAAAAACCAAGATCTTATTTGCCTAAATGTTTGGAAAAACATGTTCAAAAGTTGTGGTGAATGAATAAAGAGAAGAGACAGTGTTTCAAGATCCTCAAGTGTTCATGCAGTATTATTCATGCACTGGTATGTGCCATATAAATTAGAATTAACTAATCGTATTTAAATGCACTGTTAGCAAAAGCACTTGACATCATTTTCATTATTTGATCATTTGACCTAAAGAACCTCTCAAATATTTCTTTGATGACTCATCAAAGGCAGCCTAGTAGAGAATAATGGAAACTGCATTCTTCTATTTCTTCACTGATTGTAGAGTGCTTACAAATTCACTCCTACAGCATGATCCTCTTTGTTGTTGATTTTTTCCTTCTCTAGGAGTATGCTGTACAAACCCAGTCAGAAAGGAATGGGCAGCACTTTGTTAGATCTGGGAACAGACCGGCAAATGATAGCAGCTTAGCTATGAAGTAGGCTCCAGTACTATCAAAACTTGGATGCCTATGGCCATCTCTTAAAGCAGGCAATAAAACATCCAGCTGAAGTTTGTCTAATCTAAGTATCAACTATTTTAATATTTTTGCTGGAACTATTCATGCTACATCCCTTATAAAGCCAATTTAAAAGATACAAATAAATGTTCAGGGAAAGTATTTCATTTTACTCTAAACTTCTTAATTAATTAATAGTCGTATTCCAGATTCCACTGATCTATTTTACTTGATAATTTTAGGATGAGGTATTTAAATTCTGGAAGTACTCATTCTATCCATCATTTATAAAGAAGTTTAAAACAATGGAGTCAGCCATAAGGCAACAATGAAATTGGTAAGCAGTGTGAATTGGTGTCATGAATCACACCAGAAGGTGAGGGTAACCCAGGTTCTTGTTCACAGATCCCTTGGAGTGGATTAGAGTGAATGATCAGTGTGTGTAAATATAAATATATATGTATACATATATATACGGTTTGTTTTAAAACAATTTGGTTGCAATGAAAAGCAGACATGTAGCCATTTGGGTTATTATTATCTGTAGTAATATAGCAATGTGAAAGCATAAAAATAATACTTAAGAAAACATATAAGGAACAGAATGAAAGAGAGAGAAAGGTTAAGAGTAGAAAGATACATAATCACCACCCACAGAGATGAGACTTGATTGTCACAGCTTAGATGCTCCTTGGTCAAAGCCATGGTCCATTGGGGGCTGGAAAAGAAGCCCACAAAGCACAAAGTCTGACAAATTAAAATACACTGAGGCTTGATGGGAATGCTCAGGTACCTCCCCTGGATGGGGGTGGAACTTTCAATCATCTGGTGGAAGGCCTTAGGAATGAGTCTGGGGGCACTTTGGGAGATTTTGATGGTTTATGACACACTGTAAGACATGACAGCTGCCCCTTCTGTCAGCACAGTTGAGCCAGGAATGCCCCATCAGACCTTCCCTAAGAGGAAGAAGCAGGGTATTTGTAACTGAGAAGTTGTGTAAGGGAGGGCAATTAGCATGATAAGAAGCACCATCTTGTCCTGTAGCCTCTAGGCAGTGACAGTTCACCCGCTCTTTCTTATGCAAACTAGCCATTACACACCCCAAAACACCCCTTCTCCCTCAGGGGGGTGGGGGTGTGGGTGTGGGTGTGGGTGTGTGGGTGTGGGTGTGTGCAAACTTGGCACCGAACAAATGGGCAAATGGTTTGAGTCACTAATCATTAGCAGCCCAGTCTCTCACAAGAGGGAATAAAATTCTTTGACAGGAAAAGTAGATAATTAAGGTTCTTTGGTTGGGCAACAACTGAATAAGGACTTTAGAAATTAGGAGCATAAAGAGGTGGACATATAAATTCAGGTAGTAAAGTCCTTTCTGAATTAATTTTTCTGTCTTTTGAAAGTCAAAGCTCCTTTGAATAGCCTCTTAGGTAGACTCTCTGATTTAAACAGGTTTTTCCATCCCAGCACAGTCTGCATATACCACTCTTTCTTTACTTCTCCTTCCATTCATACAGCTTACTCTTTTTTTTTCTTTTTGAGCTGTATTTTCTTGAAATTTAAAGATGGTTCTAAGATAAAATACAATTATTTTAAAAATAGCGACACAAAGAAATCAATAAATCAGAATGAATTAAATTTACCCTTCATACATGATATACTCTGAATTTTAGTTACATTTGCCTATTTTTAAGTGCAAAGGAATTAGGACCTGCAAGGATAATAAAAGGACATATAAGGAACAGTTCCTTCCATCTTAATGCAGGTGTCTAAAGCTAGTTGGCTGAATCACACTTAAAAACGCCTATGCTTCTTTATTTAGCATCAAGATAGCTGGAAAGAAAACTCTATGGTTGATGACAAGCACAGTGAGCAATAAGCAAAACTCAAGGAAGAGAATACATCAAAGAAAACCTCAAACTTTAACCTTTTATTTTTGATCTATATGAATCTCAAAATAGCTTCAGGAGAATTATTGAGACATACATGCCAAATTGCATGCTGACAAAGCAGAAAGACATTCAAAGTGAATTTGAATTAAGACTTAACAGAGCTGAATTAAATAGGCTTCTTTTTTTGTAAGGTTAAAATACATCTTTATAAATGAATAAGATTTCTATTCAATATTTTCATTATGGGTTTCTTCTTTCAGCCACAGCTTGTCTTATTGCCGTTATCTAAAAAATGTTATTACTGGGCCTGGGTTCATTATCTACATACCAATTAATTCCTTTTTTGCTTCATTTATTCTTTTTTCCTCTTGACTTCTGCCTCAGTAAATTATCTCTTCCATGGAGAACAGGTGAACAGAAAGTGAAAAAGAATTGGGTATGGTAACTAATGAAATTAGTTGCCTGAAGTTCTATAAAGCATTGCAGACAACATCTTCCTTTTTAAAGTAAAACTTACCATTTTGTCTGCATTGCCAACCTCCCCATGATAAAGGTCAAATGTCATTAGATTTTTGATGTTAAGTCTCAAATGGATAGCAAAATATGCTACATCTCTTGCATCCAATAATATTTAAATTAAACTGTTGCCATCCTGATTTTGATTACTAAATGTATGACATTCTATGATTATTCATTACTGAAGCACATGATATGCCAATAATGTTATGTAACAGCAAGATACATAATCACCCAAGTGCTTTAGTTTTTTTAGGATTATTTTTCATATGAGTGAGTGTATCAGCTCAATTAATACAATTACATGGATTTGGGACTGAATATTTAAGTGCTTTTTATGGTTTTATAAAAGCCATCTAACTAAAGTGCTTTTAGTAAAAATTTGAAATCCTGACAAAAGTAGCCCGTTACTATTTTTACATCACCACCTAATGATCATAAGAAAATAGCAAGAGGCTTTTTGTCTCTAGGATTATTTAAAAGCATCAGAAAGAAAAGTATCAGATGGCTCAATATCTTGCTTTTTCACGTAATAATTCTAGCCTTATTTCTCAGCAGTTCATTAAGATTTAATTAATCTGCTTTTAAATATTTCTTACAGGATTTTTTCACAGATTTTAACAAAAACAGGTAAGTGGACCGTAATATGCTCCTGACAGGGATGGCTGCCTGTGGATTGCACAGTTCTCTCTGTTTACTTTTGACAGACCTTTGATACTCAATCCAAACAGTTTCATAGTTAGGTGAAAGCAATTTGCAAGTTAATTAGATGTTAATTTACATACCACACCATCAGCTAGGAAAGAAACAAACTATTGAGCTTTTTCAACATGTAAAGCAAAGGTATTGGTCTAGAAGCAGAGTCTATAAAGAAGTTAAATTCACTGCTTTTCATCAACAGATTTATCTTGTTCAGGAATAGGATCAATCACTCCAATCTATTGACTTCCACTTAAACAAGTATCCTCATGCTTTATTGAGCAATAAACCACCAAAACAATGGAAGGGCACCTTGTTTTCTAGGAATGTTTCATTTGAGTCATGCTGAGAAGAGCCCCAATTATCTACCTTTCAATGCAATTTAATAAAAAAGAGGAGATTTGAAGTGATTATATATATTGAATTCTATATAGTTTAGTTCTAAAAGCAGCTGGAAGCTGATTATATTTCTTCAAGTCTCTGTCTTCTATATTTTCAGTTTTATTTACAGATTTTCTTCTGCTGCAAATTAACATATTTTGGAGAACACTGTAAAGATACAGGACAGTAAGCTGGTTTATTCCTAGAAACAGTATATATGCATGTTCTAAATCATAAATCTGTTTACTAATATTAAATACAAGAGAAACATCTAAAAATACTCTAGTTCAGCCTAAGTTGCAAGTTGGGTAACCAAGGAAAATTAAACAAGCCCTTTAAAGATCCCAGCTATGGTCGCTACTTATATTACTGGTGTCATAATTTCATGAATATTCTCTTGTACGAAGCTAAACAAAAGCTAAAACAAGTAGGTTTTAGTCACTTTAAGTGACTATTATTCATCTGATTGTTAGGTAGCTGCTGTTACAGTTAAAGAAGCCTAATAAAGCTCCAGGCAGGTCAAGCTCAGGTAAATCCTGTAAACCTTGAGGCCTCTGTGGTTATCTCAGCATACAGTCTCTTACAAGCAATAGCAGCACCATACTTCCTAGGCTGCAGGGGTATATGCAGTACTCACTTGGAAGGAACAGGTATACAACCTTAGAAATTTTACCCTAAGCGGATCAAAACACTCCAACAGATGAATCTAGTGGCATACTTTGTCATGGATCCCTTTAACCCTTAATTTATTTTGAGTGAGGTTAAGGTTAATGTATTCAGAATGGTAATGATGGTAATGTCCTTGTAGACCTTAAAACTGAAAACCACCGTTAAGTCCACCAATACAGTCATCATTTCTCTATCATCTAAACTTGACTTCATATCAAATAACAAGTGCTGATATAGTACTTATGGCTCAAAAAAGATCTAGTAGAACTTTAAAGGACTGAGAAAAATTAAATAGGTCATTCCACACAAAGAGTGAATAAACAAGCTAATCTGGTAAGGAGGCAAAATAAAGAAAAAATAATTGTGATCTACAAAAATCATTACAATCATAATTTTTTTTAATGTCTTTTCAAATATAAGAAGAATTGCTAAACACTACCTGAAAGAAGTAGGAAGCAGGTCGAAGCCAGAAAAATGAAATTATTCTATGAAATAATATGTAAAAGTCATCTATGGAGCAGTTTGTCATGTTTCTGCTGAGGTTTGGTCAGGGTGAAACTGGGACAAACAATATAAAAGAAGTACACTGGGGGCTCCAAAATATACGAAATAAAACAAAACTCAGGTCTTGTTATTGAAGTTTATTCTTTTCCCTCAGCATCAATTTTTACAGCAGTTGGAGACAGAAGGACACTGAAGGAGGCTAGTTTTTCCTCTGACCAGGCAAGACAGACTGTATATAGTTTTGTGTTTTCTTCCAGAGTTTCTAGTGGCTTACTCTAGGCTGTGTCCTGCTTAACATAAGAATTGTTATGAGATTGAGGTACGTAGGTAATGCATCCTTCATTTTTGGGTTTTGTTTGAAAGTCAGACACCTGCAAGCATTGTTACACCAATGTAGTGGGTTGAAAAAACCTGAGTTGACAGACAGGCTTGTAGGCCAATCGCTTCTCACAATTTCGCATATCAAAGTCAGGACAGCCGCGGGAAGGGGAGGTTTTTGGTTTCCGGTCTCTGCCCGGAGGGGTGGGTGGCCGGGCCGGGCTGGGGCCCCTGCGCCCTCCACTCTCTCCCTCCAGCACAGCGGCACAGCCCCCAAGTTGCTGCAAGAAAGAGATGTGGGCAGCTGAAAACAACTACAATTTACTGCAAAACTGAACTTGAAGCGGCTCTGGGGGACTGGCGAGTTCCCCCCCCCCGCCCCACGTGGCCCCGGGCAGATCAGCGGAGCTTCCTGCTTTCTGAAGCCAGCACCGAACTGAAGAAGACACCATGCAGCCAGCAGCACAAAGAGAGAGCGAGGCTTTTCTCTACTCTACAGCCTGACACACTTCTGCTCTCATCATGGAATTTCGCGGTCAGAGAGAGACGGGGTGAGTGTGGGTCACATGAGACAAAGCAAAGATGGCGACTGGAGGAGAGGGCGACAGCGCGTTCCGCGCGCGTAGCTTAAAAACGCCTTTTGCATGCGGTGGTGTGAGACTGTAATGTCACAAACTGTTTCATTTCTCTGTGAAAGACATGGGGGAAGAGAGAATTCTGTGTGCAGCCTGCGGAAAAAGAAAAGTAGTCCTGCCAGAAGTTTTTAGAGACTTTGTTAAAAGAGAGAGAGTTGTTGCTTTCAGGCTGGAATTCGCTTATCCTTAAAAGAGATACCCATGGTAGTAGTGTAAAAAGACTGCAAAATTCATGAGAGAGATGTTTTTTTCATGGCAGCAGATTTTTTTCTCCGGGCGGAATCTGGTTTTTGGTTCTAACAGTCTGGAAACCACACTAAGCAGAAGGCACCTCTTTTACTCTCAAATATGGAAGAGACTTTTAAAGACTGTAATACTGACCTGAAATCACGTTTGTTATCTTTTTGTGCAGTTTGGAAGAAGAAGGGAGTGTTTGGAAGAGAAAGGGGGGTTTGTTTTAAGTTCATATTATTTTCTTTTACCTTTAATTCTGTTAGTAATAAACTACTTTATATTCTTTAAAGTGTTGAGCCTGCTTTTTGCCCACTCCTAACCTCTTATCTCACGGAGAGTAAAGTAAGCGAATGAACCTGCTACACTTAAATTGGTATTTCTGCCTGGTTTCAAAATTAAAAGCCATGTCAACCAAAAATGTATTAACCTAGAGCTTAAAATGACCATCACGATTGTGGATGTTTTCAGTCCAACTGTGAGAATACTAATAAAATATGTTGCTGATTTGTGGTTTTTTAATCTATTAATTTCAATAGAGTTTCAAATTATTTAATTTTGGCACCAAAAAGGAGGGGAGAGTTTATTAAGTAAGCTTGAAAAAAGGTGCAGAAAGAACAAAAGATAAATATATGTGCACTGACATTGAATGAAAAATCTTTTCTATGGATTTCAATAACTACCTCAAAAGAGGCTTTACTATAACTGTGTATCAAGAGGTTATCAGTGAATTTAACTGTTTCTATTTAATTTTCAGGTGATCAACTGCATATTCTTCATTTGTTTCGTACACAGAGCTCTTAGCAGTGATACCAGTGGGCATTTTACAGACAGCATAAAGCTGTATATGATACAGAGATTCACACTGTGCATAAAATGTCTATCACACATAGCAGAAAAAGAGGCAGGTGTCAAGGGTTTGCACACACAAAAAGCATAATGTGCTTATTTGTATGCTGAGATCTAAACAGACTCTTTTCCAGGCTGATAGTTATTTCCTTACAGTCCTGATGGGGATCCAGACTTAGGAGGTAATAAACAGACGCATCTATGATGAAGATGGTTTGGCGTTAAAAATTTTCAGTAAGAACATCTCTGAAGTAGACATGCTTGTCTCATGTGCCTGAGGGAAGTCTGACAATTTAGTATTTTTATTTTCCTTTCCCCTACCATTCCACTTATTTTCCATTTTCTCTCTCCCTTCTCTCCTCTCACCCTCTCTGTCTCCTGAGAAAAAAAAGTTTCCTTGGTTGGAGGGGTTTTTTTTTTTTATAAATATGGGTAAGGAACTCTTACAGAAGGAAAACAACTTGACTTGTGTGGAGGATGCTGCTTTGTTTTTCCCCAAAGGACATTAAAATGTTTTTAAAAGAAACTTTCAAATATGTACTGTTTTAGGAAAAAATATTTTCATTTTTTTAGAGGTATCTATCACATTTTATCAGTCTCACAGTCTACAATAGTCTAAGTCCATGTGAACAGTGTTATGATGTTATTTTGCTAAACATATTTATAGAACTGAGGAAAGATCTTTGTAATTTATTTTAATAGTGTTGAGAAAAAAATATGGAGCAAATCTAAATATCAGCCTTGATCTTCTAATAGAAAGGTCTAACCTACAAAGCAGATACATCTGATATCTGCACATGATTTTCCATGCTTTAATTTCCTGATTTATTTCTCTTCAGAGGCAGAAGGTTATTTTCATCTTATTTCAACTTATTAGAAAACTGAAAAGAAGTGTACAACAGGCGAAATATTTTTCTAGCCCTCTCTTCTCTTGAAGACATTCTGAAAAATATTTGTAACTTTTGCAGCTTTCTTTTTTCCCTCATTCATTTGCATCAACTTATTCCACATTACTGGTTTTCTACATATATGCCTCACTATAATGCATTCTAAAATTGTACGTGCCTTAAGTGTTATAGTCTGATGCTTTTTTCCTGTTACTTGAAGAATGGTGAATCTTCACACATCTAATAACACCTGAAAGGTTAATCAGCAATTGCAAGTTTAATAGCTGCTAAGTGCAAACTTTTACAAAATGCAATTACTAGAGTTCAAAGTCTGCTCTTCTTGCTTCCAGTGAATCGTAAGTTATTCATGACCTCTCTCTGTGACACGTTCATGCTAGTCATGTTGAGAAGATAATGTGCTTTTCTTCACAGAATTTTCAGCTGGCTTTTTGCTCTCATTTTGAGCCAGTCCTTTGAAGACATAGGAACACTTCTATTAAGCTTGTCATTGGATCAGGGCTTCTGTGAGTAAAAATCAGGTAGAATAATACAAAGACAAATACACCAGCATTGAGTATTTTTTTATTACATAAAACAGAAAAGATTACCTAAAAGCACATGATCACTTCTGCCATTATTCCCTAGTACTACAGCAAATACTAATTTTAAGTACATGTTTATCACTGATGGATTCTCTCTTCATTTCTTTCAGATTTCAAAGGTAATTTGTATAAAGGAAAATAAGAATCAATCTTTAATACCCTAATTTCAGTTCTGTTAATTTACTAAATCAAATATCTGGATAAAATGTACAAAGCACTTTGATCTTCCCATGCAAATCAAAACATTAATCTCTGTTCTTTGACATAAAAATATTGCTGCATTTCCCACACTGCAAAGGCATCAGAACAACAGAAATTGATTCTCCTTTCATGTAGGCTAGACATGCATTTTTCCTTTTCATTAAAGAGAAATCCCAAGACACCTAAACTTCTGACTTATGTTCCCCAAATAAGGGATTAATTTGCATGGCCTAAATGAAGCTTTGGGGGATGAAATGCCAAAAGATTTGAAGTGATGATTGATTGCTGAAACTAGTTTGGGCTGAAACATCTGTTAACAGTGAGATAGATGTGAGAAAGGGTGCATGGAAATTATCAGGAAATACCGACATGGTAGAGCATGCAGAGATTAAGGCATGTGAAGCATATTAGAGGGAATAAATAAGTCTTCTGGAAAGAGCAACAAAAAAAAAACCAGTCATGGAAATATTGGCAGAAATTTAAAGAGGGACATGTTATAAATACGTTTAGTTTGCCACCAATACCCTTATGTTAACAATTGTTGTGCGAGGTTAGCAATTAAGAGTCAATGGGAAGTGAGGAAGAACTGTGCATTATCTGTTTCACGACTCTTCTAACATCTCTTCCAAAAAGTTTTGGAAGACAAAACAGCTGCTTACAGGAAAGTAGCTGACTGCTAGACTTTATAGTGTAAAACAAGATGGTCATCAGCATACATTTAGCAACTACTGTTTTTATATTAGAGTATGAACGTTAGCTCTTTCTTGTAAAGAAATGAACCGACACACAGCAAAGCTTATATATTCAACAAAGTAGATAGAAATGCAGTTAATTAGAACTTAAATGCAATTAATGTTGCCAGATCCTGTTGTGGAGCAATATTCTCCAACTCAGATGGCTAACTAAGGTAAATTTTGCTATTTATTGCTCTAGAAAAAAAATCAGAAATCCATTACAGTCCTTGTGTACTTTTAAAAATTCCTGTTTGGACCCTATCCTCTGAGTTTTTCATTCTAGACCCCATCTCAGAAAACTGGCCAGCCTACTGCCAAAGATTCTCTTGGCCTTTTCAGACAAGTGGATCCCATCACTCCCTAACAGGCTGCAATCATTTTTACAACTTTAATGAAAAATTCGTATTGTTTTGAAACTTGTGGATTCATGTTGTTTGGAAATGCCTCTTAATATCATCGAGTCCATCCATTAACCTAGCATTGCCAAGTCCACATCCCTAAGCACCACATCTATTTTTAAATGCCTCCAGGGATGGTGGCTTAACAGCTTCCCCGGAAATCTTGTTCCTGGGAACAGGAGCTCTTTCAGTGAAGACATTTTCCCTGATATCCAAATAAACCTCTCCTGGTGATGCCTTGATTGACTGGTGATTGCAAAGCCTCTGAAAACAGAGGCTATACAAGATTAAGAGAATAAAACCAGGTATTTATTTATTTGAAGGGCCTTCAAAGGTACACCTTGGGCAGTCAAAAGCCTCGGAGGGGCTACACCCAAGATGGGTGCTGGGTCACGGGTTTTTCACACTTTTACAAGTTTGGTCTATTTGCATATCAGGGTTAATGCTCCAATTATAATTTCAGGTAGTGATATAATTACCCCAAGTTTGCTCCCCCTGTCAGAGGCTTTAGTTAACTTATTTTGGGGCCTGGAATAACAAGGTGTCCTTGAGTTCAGGTCCAGAGAGGGTTTGTTATGTCTAACCAAAATGTGAGAAGAGTAGCTAACAGGCTATATGAAGTTTCAGAGTTACATACTAAGCAGTGCAGGATTTGAAAAATATAAAATTAAAACCTAAGGCATCATTGGCACAACTTGAAGCTGTTTTCTTTTGCCCTATTACTTGTTACTTGGGAGAGGAGACAGACGTCCACCTCTTTAAGGTATAGACAGCAATAAGGTCCCCCCTGAGCCTCTTTCTTCAGATTAAATAACCCCAGCTCCCTTAGCTGCTTCTTACAAGAAGGAATTCTTCCTTTCTGAGGAAAATTGTGCCACACCGAGCATTTATGGAAATGCAAACATGCATTACTTCAGTAATGCTACTTTCTTTTCATTTTCTCTACTCCTCTTCTGTCTCACTGTCCCCTCCCTTTCTCATCTATGCTAAAATATATGAATAATGTAAAAATATATGAATAATCCTAACAAATTTCAAGTATTACGTTTTGCTTCAACTGTCATCTTCAGACTCAGTAAACATGAAAATTAAATGTTCAAAAAGTATTTGATCTAGAGGACCATGGCCCCAGGTTTGTACTTTTCTGGATGTATTGTTACTTTTATAATTCAAGGGAGAGAGAGAAGGGAAAAAGGAAAGTGAAGAGTGGTATGAGGAAGGGGGATGAGAAGGAGAGAGTAGAGAGGGAGAGGAAATGGGAGAAGGAGAGCAAAGGAACCAACAGAACTTCATTATCCTAACTGAAGTATTCCACAAGTACTCTGCAGTTACTTTTTTTCTTTCCTTTAAAATTTCTTTATGTTCCTTACATACATACATGTGTAACAGATCAGGACCGCAACCAACGGTCACGATCATTTCAACCAGCAGACATTGGAATTGCAACAGTCAAGTCTTGGCCTTGGATCCATGAGTGGTGATACTTTTCTACTCTTATCCTTTCTTTTTCTTTCTTTCTTTTCCTTATACATTTTTGGAAGTGTCCTTTTTATGCTTTTATATTGCCATATTTATATAGATAATAATCAAATTGGCTACATACCTCTTTTCCATTGCAACCAAATTGCTCTAAAAAAGCCCCCTACATACATATATATTTATATAAAACCACTGATCATTCAGTGTCGTTAAGCTCCAATCCACCCCAAGGGATTGATTAACAAGAACCTGGATTACCCTCGCCTTCACGGGCAGGTTGTAAGAACCTCTGTGGCACTTTATTGAATAGCTACCCTGTCCTTGCTTGTTACTCATCTGGAGAGATGAAAGCTGACTTCTACATCTGCTTATGCTGCTCCAGACATGCCTCCACATTTTGGCGAGCAAATCCCTGGTGTAAGGATCTGCTTCAAAAAGCATATATCAACTCCCTCATCTCTCATTTGGGCAATCCATTAAGTTTTTGAAGTGTCATGTGTTCTATAAATGCTACATACCGATGCTAGTGTCACACAGGATTTTGGAAGATGAAAGCAAAAACACTAAGCAGAGAACAGAGTGATGAAGAATGATAATGTCCATTAGTGATTGCATTTCTATGCTAAAGTAAGCCTCTCCTGGGCTAACTTGTTATGCAGATATTTCCCCTTTGGCTGACAGAGTACATCTGTTTTTGTTAGTCTCCTTGTTGTGCACAGCATATTTTACAAACCAAGCAATTAGAAAGGAGAATTTTGTCTTGATGTGCTGATGCTGTGATGACTTGCTATTGGAATAAGATATTTTGCAATCAATAGTTAATTCTAAAATTATACCCAAGAAAAACAAACACATATTCCCTCTCTGCATGTAATTAGTACGAGTCTTGTATCTTCCAACGGGGAAAAGAAAGACACCCTCCATAATACACATTCTAATTACAAATTAATTCAATAGCTGAGAAAAATTTAAGTATGCAAAATGAGGTCACCCTTGATAATAAGGTTATTTTTCTTGAAGCTGTTATTTGTAAACCTCTTTTTGCCTAAGGGTATTGTAGTGAACGTGTTAAAGAATGATTGTTTTAACTTCCGCTTGTTAAAAAGAGTATAAACTTTTAATTCATAAACAGACCTCACTTCATTTATTCCTGCCTTTTTCACTACAATTATGTTCCTATAATTTAGTCTTTTTGGGGCTAGTCTGTATGACCATTGGATAGATGGTCTAAGAGTCGGCACCCTTTCTATACAGCCAAGTAACACTCTGTGATGAAGTGTAACCCTCCATTTTACTGGTAGCTCTCCCACTGGTGGAGCGGGTAGGATTTTGATTCTTACTCTTGACTTTTCAAATAGTTCAGGTTTGACTCATTTAACTCTTCATTTTACATTTTGGTAAATGATTTTGTAACTTAAGGGAAAAAAGATTTTAATAATTTTTAGTGTAGTATCTTTTTTTTTTTTTCTTCTAAGTGATCAGACAACAAAGTGGCTATTACAACAATTGTGGACTCGATTCCACTACACTGCCAGATATGAAATGTGATTGATAACTGTCTTTGAGTTCAAGACACAATTTTTTTATTATGGAAAGGACTGGTAAGAGATTTTAGACAGAGTTTTCATTTGAGTGTGCTACAATAATAGGTATGAATCAAAGCCTTTATCATGGCCATTAGAAAAATACTCTTGATGACACACTTCCTTTTCATTGTGAGACAGGCACTTCTGCAAGCGAGGTGAATGTCTGCCTGCTTCGGTTGGTTGACTGTAGTGTCTAGAAACCTAACTGGTATATTTGGGTTCTTATCAGTTAAATGGCACGTCATTCTAGATGGCAAACAGCATGTAATACCTCACTAGTATTCAAAGTAATGTTTATTCATGAAATGTATGCAGTTGTCAAAATAGTGACTGTTCCGGGGTATTACATGAGAAATATTGCATTTATCAATTTAAATATTTGGTCAAAAATTGAACAGAGTGTATAAAACTGGTATAAAACTGTATGAAAACTGTATAAAAGTGTAAGAACTGCATAAAATTTAATAAAGCACATCATACTGGTTGGGATGGAATCAGGCGATATAAGAAATAACAGAAAAAAAGCAAGCCTACTTGTTAAGATAATTCAGATTTATTATTGCTGTATACTATGCTAATTTGCCATATCTGCTGACATATGTACCATTAATTATGTTATCAAAGTGAAGTAACTGGAGCCAGGCAGAAAATCTGCAAGTTCATCTACTAATGACATGTATTTTATAAATACAAAGGAAAGCAATGTTTCTCCAACATATTGCAAATACTTCATAAATAATTGCACAGGACAAACTTGCTTAAGCAAGATGTCTACATTTCTGACACAAAAGCTTTATTTTTTCAGTTTTACCCTAAATGGGTATGCAAATATGCATTTGGATTAGACTATAAGATGTTGCCACTTAGCTACTTAGACAGACACAGATGGATACACAGAAAAATCATTATTGAACTGAAGTAGCCAGGTTTTTGTCTTTGCAAAAGCTATTTTTACATTGTAAAATTGCTTCAGAGCAAAAAGGCATTCTAAAGCTGAATAATATTTTAAAGAACAAAATGGAAAAACGGAGGAAGTTACTTGGGATGTTTATTCAGGTGCTAGATTACTGGAATATACACACTAGGCAAAATGTTACTGTAATGAGGATATGGGAAATCCTGCAGTGGATTTCACTGTGAATTATTGAACATACTGAAGACATCTGTACGGGGAGTAAACTCTACAGGTTTTGTTCAATATATTTGCCCTCACTGACTGAAACAGGTACACAGCACCTTAGAGTCACTACTGTTGTGTAAATATCTGCATTGAAATCATGTAGATGAATCTTCGTGTTTTTCTCATAAGAATCTGAGTTATTTGGCTGGTATTTGCCAAACTGGACAGAAGGTATGAGGGCTCAAACAGTCACCATTATGTTATAGTTATAACCTATATATAACATTGTTATTATTATTAATATCACCATCCAGAGGAATTGGACAAGCTCAAGAATTGGGTTCATGGGAACCTCATGAGGTTCAACAAGGCCAAGTGCAAGGTTCTTCATGTGGACCAGGGCAATCCCTAGTGTCAATATAGGAAGGATAATGACTGAATTTAGCACACCCCTGCCAAGAATGACTCGGGTGAATAAAAAACTGGACATGAGCAGGCAATATGTGCTTAGAGCCCAGAAACCAAATTGTATCGTGGGCTGCATCAAAAGACACATGGCCAGCAAGTCAAGGGAGGTGATTCTGCCGCACTGTTCGCCTCTGGTGAGACCCTCCCTAAAGTACCATGTCCAGCTCTGAGCACAGCTCGGCACAGGGAAGATGTGGACCTGTTGGAGCAGTTCTAGAGGGTCACAAAAGTGATCAGAGTATTGGAACACTCTACTATGAAGGTCTGAGAGAGTTGGGGTTGTTTAGGAGAACAGAAGGCTCCAGGGAGAGCTCATTGTGGCCTTTCAATACCAAAAGGGGTCTTATAAGGAAAATGGGGACAGACCTTTTAGCACAGCCCACTACAGTAGGACAAAGGGTGATCATAGAATCATAGAATGGTTTGGTTTGGAAAGGAACTTGAGATCACCTAGTTCCAAACTGCCTGCCACGGGCGGGAACATCTTTCATTAGGCCAGGTTGCTCAAAGACCTATCCAACCTGATCTTGATCACTTCCAGGGACTGGGTATCCACAGCTTTTGTGGGAAACCTGTTTTGGTGCTGTACCACCCTCACAGTAAAAATTTTCTTCCTAATATCTACTGCAAACCTACTGAATGGACTGAACCTGACACCTGGATGAACCCCAAGTGTGAGCCATAGCTTTGTCTGCGGTCTCTGACCCCATCTCCTTCCCTATTTCTGGCCCTGTACCTGGCGGCTCCCATTAGGATTCCCTTGACTAGGTCCCACACCAGAAGTTTCAGGGGCTCAGTGGCACCCCACACCCTGGGCCTCTCATGGGGGAGCCCAGCTCCTGCTGACAGGAGACTATATGTAACCACAGTATGGAGAGGAGGGAGCGCCACTGAGATGGAAACATTGAAGTGAGAATAATGGAACAACAGAGGACTTTCAGAAAGCAATTTGCTCCATGAGAAACTTTAACAGAATTTTTTAGTGCGTGAGATGGCATTCCAACCCCTTTGGGGACCAAATGTCTGAAAATAAGCTTCTGTAGTGTGTTCATCACCTTACTGACTGAAAGAAAGATAAATCATAGCCTTGTCAAGGCATAAAATGAGAGTTCCTCTAGATTAAGAATTTTCTCTATATCTGGAAAAAAAACCAAAAAACATCTGTAGACACTAAGGGATACATGGAAAAAGAGATACGGTTGCTCTTAGTGGAAGAAAACATAAGAAAATATTTTAATAGCATTAATAGAGAAAAGAATGATAACTACTATATAAAAGTGTGGTAAAATGAAAATAGCATACTGAAGAGATAGAGCTGAAGAGAAAAAGCGAAAAATACTGTAACTGAGGATTCATGTTTACTGATCTATTGCGACAAGAATATCATTATAATATCACATCACACAGTCTGCCAATGCTCTCCTAACTACACACACACACAAAAAGTGAATGTTTTAACTCATGCTGCTCAGAGCGATTTGAGAACATATTCTTATTTGAAAATACTGAGTTATCTTCGACATATATTTCTGACAAATATAAAAATTTAGGGAATCTCCTTCAATTAGAACTGTCTTACAGCATGTTTGTATTTGAAGTGTTGCAGAAAAATGATGCTAATAAGGCAATGACTTGGTATTTCCTTGAGAGAAAAAGATTGCACCAACATAGATTTTGTAATGAGACAGCAAATTGTTCCTACTCTGTAGTATCATTAGTATGGAGATTGGTGATCTCTGTGATTAAGGTTGCCTCCATGTTTCCTGATAAAGCTTTATTTTAGTATTATTAAGACTTCACCCTTGAAAATTGCTTTGTCTTGGTAATAGCCAGCTATAATCTAATTGCAAAGGAAAAGGGGTTTTTTAGGTTTGAAGAAAATATGGAAAATTCATATGTTTTATATTTTCATTGTAAAATGACTATTTGGATTGTTGTTTAGAAAATATGTATCTTCAGTTTATCATAGGTAAAGTAGCTTCTTACAAGTCCTTTATTATTTTTTAATACAAATCTCTCCTTGCATACTTATGTGGGATCTGTTTGTTCCACAGTTATGCAATGATTCTTTTTTTCTCAGTAGAAATAAAAGTAAATTAAAAGTAAAGAAGACATAAAAAATTAGTGATATTTGCCATTCTACTTAGAAATTAAGAACTACGAAGTTTCATATTGGAGTGGTCTGGCACTGTGGGTCTGGTTATATTCTGCTGAAAACATATAGGAAAGCTTTAAAAATATTCTTGTAATTAAAAAGAATAAGGTAATTTAATAAAAAATATTATTGTCATATTGAACAGCTTCATATCTTATCCTAGTGCTGTGATGCCAGATTTCTTCACTGAAACATAACTTAAGAAAGGGGTTTTTTTTTCTGTACTAAAAAGATCAAAATCTTATAAAACATACATGTTCTCATATTTTACATGCTCACACGCACCCGCACCTCAGAGACTTACATGTGAACTGCTCAGAAGAACAGCCATCTTACACAAGGCAAAGTATTGTGAGCAATTTTTTTCTCTGCAACATTTTAAATGAAGGACCCTGCTGAATAAGATCCATTAAGCATCCATACACTTGGTATGTAATCAATAAAATGAAAGTAAAACCCTGACATTCCACCTCTCCAAGGAAATCCAAAGGAGAAAGAGCTCCGAGAAAGGAGAGTATCCTGTTAACATAAAGTGGAAAGAAGGGGAACTAAAGAAAAAATAACAATACTGATGTTCTGCTATGTATGAGAGAAAATTCTTGTAAGATACTCCTGTAATAAACTTGAAAATGAACAATTTTTTATTTTAACATGTTTTTTGGATTATCAAACTATAGGTAACTCTCCCTGGGCTAAGTGTTCATTCTAAAGTAAGGCTCAAACTTCCAGGTTTAGCACAAATTAGAGCCTAGAAAGTAGAAGAAGAGAGCATTAGACTTTGTGTAAAGAAGGGATAGAAGCAGCTGTTTAATATTTTTTTTAACAAGTAGGAGACAGGAGAAGCTGTTTGAGAATCCCCCTTCCACTGTAGAGTGGAGTCAATTGTCTATACTAGAAATAACCTTTCTTGCAGGTGGTAGGTGACATACTGGACCTTAGCAGTGCTCCTGTGATTAGCCATAAGAGAGAGCAGTGTGAGCAGCTCTTGGCATGACTGGAGAGTAGAGCTTGGGGCAATCACCAGGAACAACAACAGGCAGAACAAAAAGTATCAAGGAACAGAGCAAAGCTTAAAAGGATGACCAGCAAAAGAAGCAGAAAGAAACAATACATTGCACCATTTGGTAGAACCTGTTGATTATATGAGGTCGTTTTTTTTTGTTTGGATTAGGCTTTAGATGATATTATTATTATTATTATTATTATTATTATTATTATTATTATTGTATTATCTTTACTGTTATTTTTAGTTTATTGCAACAAGACAAAGTGACAAACCTAGAAGCTGCCCCATTTTCAGAAAAAGAGCTAACTGTAGTTATTTTAGACACTGTACTCTTAATTTGTTCCATTACATTATTCATGTTTTCTTTCTTTAAAACACTTCACTCGGGTAAAGTTCGCATCCAAACCTTGTGAAAATTACATCAAAATTCTCAATGATCAGGTCATAGTTATGAGTGAAGAAATTTTTATTATTTTTCTGATAGTTTTGGATGTAAAATTGAGCCAGTGTTTTAAAACTGGACCTGGATGATGGTGTTAGCTGTGAATTTTTGGCAGAGTGGTCACATAGTTAAGGCATACAGCTACAAATCTGAACTGCAAAGTCATGAAAATAGTCCAGTGAGGCAATTAGCTCATAGTAAATGCACAGCTAAATTGATGGATGACTACTGATCAGTGAAAAATTAATCTGGTGAGGATTCAAGTGCAATGCCAATGTACACATTGGAAGGCAGTCATAGATGCATCATGTTAAAAAAAGGAAACATGTTATCTTAGGTCCCACAATAGCAAGTCTATGCCACACTCCATAATGTACCTCAGTACTCAAAAGTATACCTGAGCTTGATTTAACTCATACACCCAAACAAACCTGAGCTTGATGTACTGTTGCATCCTGAATTGCGAGTTCCCACAGCCTTCCTGCAGCCCTGCCCTCAGCTCCCCATTGGTTGTCTGTAATCCCTCCCCTGTTCCATCCTCACTGGCTGGTTCCCTGTTGATCCCTCCCATGTTCCCTTTCTCTATTGGATTATACCACTCACCCCGCCTCCCTATGTCCCAGTATAAAAATGCCTGTAATTCCTGGTTCCTGGTCTTGGTGCGTCTGCATCTTTACAAGATTAAACTGTCTGGAACCCAAGCAGCAGATCGCTCCTCTTCACCTTTATCTCTGCTGGCGCGTCTCCCACCAGCCTGGGGAAAGCCCCATCGAGTAGGGAAGCTGCGTTCTCGACCACTTTTGTGTGTGTTCCTGCTGTGGTCAGGGTGTAGGACTCAGACCCCAAGCTTCCTGCATCTAGGCTCACGCGCCCTCCCAATCAGCCGACGTGGCAGAGCTGCTAATGGCATCCTGATAACGAGGCAGCACAGCCACAATGTACATCTCCCCTTTTTCTCTAGAAGAAAAAATACTTCTCAGCTAAAATCGTGACTTAACTTGTGGCATGAAGTCTTTTTCTGTTGTTTGAGGGTGCTGTGCAATACTTTAAAACACTTGTTTTAAAGAACATTCTGTAAGTATATTTTAATGTGGAGGATTTTTTTGTCCAAAATTCCATGTTATCCATGAAAATTTATGTTTTCCTGGAAATCAACCTATCGTTAAATAAAACATGTCAACTTAATTTTAATTTGTTTGGTTTTTTTTTTTAATGATCCTCATTGTATTGCTTAAACACAAATAATATCTAAGAGAATAGTGTAATGTAGAGACCATGAAACAGACAGACTTCAAGGGAAATAACAATTCAGGTCTTGTTTTAGTCAAATTATTAGTACAGTCATCTATTTAGGAAAGGCACCACAGAACACCAAGAATAGATTTGCTCCTCCTTGTGATTCACCGAACTAAACTTCAAAGTTGCTTTAGTGAACGCTTCTCCTTTTTGCATAGGTAGGCATTTTTTTGCTCACTGCTTTATTGTTTTTTACTCAACCCTCTCACGTCTCTAGCTCTCCTTTAGGCTGCTTTTAATTTGGAATTATATTTCGCAGCTACCATAACAACACACTCTTTAGCATCCAAATTCTTTGTTGAACCTGACATTTTAATTGAATTGAAAAATGGGATGCTTTCCAAAAATAAAACATCTAAGCTCAAATGGTACTGTGCTTGAACATATGAAGTGTTATGTAGTGGAATTTTCTGGTTTTTTATAAATATATCTTTGAGTATCTCATGTTGGTTACTGCAAAGTAATGATGGACATAATATGCTTCAGTTTTGTGTAAAGGTGAGAACACGATCTGTTACCACCACCTTCCCTTCTCTTCCAAACTCCTGACTGGATAGTTGTGAAGATAAATTGTTTGTGAAGTGCTGACATACATTAGTGGGGATCGCTATAAGAAAGTCCGTAACAAAATCAATAACACTGCCTTCAGAGTAGCACTTAAATAGTGTGCAATAATTTGGCTTGAGGCCCTACCTTGAGCAATGAGAATCAAACAAAAATATTGAGTGGCTGTGCATTAAGTGAGAACCATCTATTCTATGCAGGGAATGAGGAAGGGCAAGGAACAGAACAACCCAATCTTATGTTTTGAAATGACACTGTCTCTTATTTTATAAAGAGTGTATTGCATAATATGTGAGCTAAGGATTATAGACAGGGAAAAAAAAGAAAGCAGAATTATGCAAATATATACATGCATATGCAAAAAGTGATTAAAGTAAGGTTATCAGCCATTTTACTTCTCACTTCTTCATAGCTTTTTATTCATTTCTCTTTTCAATTACTCTTTTTAAGATGACCTGAAGTAACAATTCTTTTTGTTTACATTGAACTTAAATCTAACTGTAGAGAATGTGATTGCCAAAGATTCCCTAAACTGGGTATCTAGGGAATTAGAACTTGATGACTTGCAATGACAAACCTTTGCACTTCTCCATATAGACTAGTGTATAGAATGACAAGATAAAATAATCTGAAGTCTCACCAGCTTCCTGCAGGCTTTAACGTGCTTTCTGGACCATGTTCCACTCAGCAATACAGAATTGTCTTAAGGATGATGGATTTGGTATCTGAAGTCAATTCCTTCCTTAATTCTTGCCCTAGGAAAAATGATGTGTACCGTTGTTTAGTACTGTGTGCTATATATTTTCAAGCAACCCTTCAGAGAGTATTTGAACACAAGTAGGTACGAAACTTCACAGGAGGATTGGTGAATTCTGTTATAATTCTTCGATTACCAGTTTGTTCTTATCTAAACCAGTGTTGTCCTTGTTCTAGCTCTGAATTAGTTCATCAATTAATTCCTTCTATGGTCAATAGAGGAAATAGAGTAGCTCTAGAGGGTAATTACTCTCATCCTGAAGTTGGCTAGATAAATCACTGGATGCTTACTGTTTTATCTTTCCAGTTGCTTTAAAACAAGAGTGTGGTAACCAAGTCAGAGCTAGATGTCTATCGGCAGAATGTATGAAATATCTTGAGATGATTCCCGCCTTGGTCTCCATTAATTGACTCCACATGTTTTTTGACGAAGACTCTACACATCAAGGTGCCTGGTTCAGATTTTACAATAGCATGAATTTGTATTTACAAAAACATGTTTTTAATGAAAACACCATTCTTTTGAATATTAAAATCTCACACAGTTTTTTGTCGATGTAATTTTTTGGTTTCTACTCTAAAATACGTTCTGTATTATTAGGGAACAGGCAAATGGTTTCAGTTTTAGTCCAACAGTTTTGTGTTATGCACCTTTTAATGCATAAGGAATGTCTACCTTAGTTTTTCAGAATACAAAAGATATCAGGTGTGTTCTTGAATTTATGGCAATCAAACACTTCTTTTTAATTCCTTAAATTGAATATCTGTAAAACAAATAAAAAGTTATTATTAAAGATTTTTCTAGCAATGCACAAAATGACATTTCTAAGTAAGATCAGGAGCTTTTCTCAGCAAATTGAAGGTAAATGTGGACTGTCAGTGTAGGTTAAACTTATTCTATTAATTTAACCATTTTTCAGCAGAAAGTAAATGCCAGGAAAAGAAAATATGCCCAAAACCTACAACACTTTGCATAGAGATTACTTCACTTGTCTATAAGCCTTCCACTGAAAAAGAAAATGAACAAGTTGCTGTACTTCATATATTTAAATTATGTAAAATGTAATCCTTTAGGAATGTAGAGAATCACAGCTATAATAAACTAATGCTTCAAGAGAGAATGAAGGTTTCAAGTGGAATGAGATTTTTTGTATCACTTTAGTAACTGAAGGACTTTCAACTAAGTCTTAGGCTTAGAGGACTAATATATGAAAGACAAAAAGAGCAAAATATGCAGATCTCAATGAAAAAAATAGTTAGGAACTGCCATGGCAATTGACAAAAACTATAGCCAACTAAATTATTTATTATGAATACTATTAATTACAATTTTGCCCTTTTTTTCTATCTATGAATTGCTTGCAAACTATTGCTGAGTCTGTGAATGTATTTGTTGTTCATACGTATTTGCCTATGGCCCATTCACAGCTGCTCACACTGATTAGTAACTATTTGTTATTTTTAGTGTATGATTGCTCATCTTATATGTATTGTTTTTGCTCCCAGATTGGTTCACACTGCACTATACTAAATATGATAATAAAGAATAAGAGATAACGGTGAATTATGACTGCCATCCTGTGAATGAATTTTGGGCAAATAATTATTCATACTAACTTCTAAAAGATATCCAGAATTCACAGGCTTTTTTGGATGGCTAGTTGCAATCTGTGTAATCAGGAACAATGGACAATAATGGCTCACACAGCACAATTAACTCACTGCTATGTATTAGTCAGGATATTTGTATATTATGATCTACATTATTTGACCAGCTGTTCCTACTCTGTTCATATGGGATCACAATGGTTCACGTAATCACCTATGCAGTATTAGTTTGGTTTTTAAAAGCTGTATTTTGCAGACAAAGAAGCTTGGTATAATAATAGGAAGAGCTCATTGTAACATGCTGACAGCTGGAGCTGGATGATAAATAAAGGAAAGAT
This sequence comes from Edolisoma coerulescens, assembly GCA_013397115.1. Classification (NCBI taxonomy): domain Eukaryota; kingdom Metazoa; phylum Chordata; class Aves; order Passeriformes; family Campephagidae; genus Edolisoma; species Edolisoma coerulescens. The sequence continues at coordinate 493,527 of VWZW01008202.1, read as the reverse complement.
ATTTCGAGTTAAGAAAACATTCTGAACATTAGCAGTTCTTCCATAAATGATTACCATAAAACCACCATGAACTCATACTCTAGCCACACAAGAAGGATGAGGAAAAAGACTGAATGAGCAAGGAAAAACAGTAATTCTTTCAGCTCAAGGGATGGGATATAGCTGTTACAACAAACTGCAGAAACTTTTGTCATTACCAACTCTATCGTACTTAACCTCTGAATGAGTTAAGAAATATGTCATGTCTGTAGAACTGCAGGCTAACATTTCAGCTGTGCTACTTCTATATATCTTAAAAGTAGATAGTGTATGTCAGTCATTCCATAATGAAAGGCAAGGCAGATAAGTATCTCATTCAGACAATTTAAGCTAAGCCAAGATAAATGTTTTATACTGTCCTCTGAAGATGCCTATCTCTCTTCACTAGCTACTGCAATATATTTGAACTTGCTGCATCATTTTTTGTATAGTTAAAATTAGTTTGGATTACTTACGACATAGACACCAAAACTTCAGGGAACAACAAGATTCTTCTTTCTCCCAGGCTATATTCTAAGGTGATGATTATTGAGTTCTCTGGGGTGAAGTAGGACTGGAAGCAAATTTTCTCAGGCTGAAAAATGCTTAATAACAAGATTTTTTTCTTCTACTGTATGCATAAATTATATAACAAGCCTTTAGTATTAGGCACAGTTTGATTCTGAAATCTCAGAAATGCTGGAAAGTCATTTCCTGGGTTGTTCTCCTTAATGTAGGTTTCAAAATTACACCTAAACACACTTGAGAATTCAAAATATTTTGCTTAATAATACTGTGTACATTTTTATATTAGTGATGACAATAACATCCCAGTTAGTTCCTTAAATATTCTAATTTATATGATTTTCTTTTTCTAGCCATTGTTTGTATTCACCTTGCAATAAATGCTCTTTCCTGGGAGCTGATTTTATATTGTTATTTTTGAAATTTAGCTGAAGTTCTCATCTCAGAGTCTGGAATGAGAATTACAGACTAATGTTGATGGGATGCAGGGGAAAAAAATCAGGTAGAAAAGCTCATGGCTCAAGATAAAAGACGGGAAGATCAGTTCCCAGTTACTACCCTAGACAAAACAGACTCAGCTAGGAGAAGAGATAATAATTTATTGCCCATTAAAGTGGATTAGGATGGTGAGAAACAACTTCTAAAAAATTAAAACAACTTCTTCCCCCCAGCTCCTCAGTCTGAACAGCATTCCTTCATTTTTCCACTTCTCTGTCTCTTCCCCTAACCTTCCACGTGGCACCAGGAAATGGGGAATGGGGATTACTTTAAGTTCATAACAGTTCCTCTCTGCCACTCCTTCCTCTTCATGCCTTTCCTCTGCTTTATCATGGTACCTCTCCATGAGCTGCAGTTTGTGTCAGGAGCCTCCTCCAGCTTGGCTTTTTCATACATGGTTCCTTAGACCATATCTATGTGCTGTAGGGAATACATGTCCACAGGCTACAGGGAAGAACCTGCTCCAATGGGGCCTCATTCACAGGCTGTACAGGAATCTCTGCTCCAGCACCTGGTGCACCTCTTCCGCCTCCTTAACTAACCTTGGTATGTAGGGCTGATTCTCACAGGTTTTCCCCCCCTATTCCTCTCTTAGGGAGGAATGTGTTTCTCCCCTTGGGTAAGGGAACCTCTCTTCTAAGAAAAAGCTGCTGTTTGTTGGTGGGGGTTTCACTTGTTAACTTCTTAAAAAAACACCTGTATTTATGTATAGCCATTCTTTTATCCTCCTTTTTTTTTTTTTTCTCCTAGAGATGAATTTTAGTTTTCTCCAAAGAAAATAACATAGAATTTCTTTCCTAATCAATAAAGTGCCCAAAACTGGTTGGATGGGGCTGTGAGCAACTTGATCTAGTGAATGATGTCCCTGTCCATGGCAAGGGGGTTGGAACTAGATGACCTTTAAGGTCCCTTCCAAGCCAAACCATTCTATGGTTCTATAATTTTATAACAAACCACACAATACATAGACAAAATTCTCTGCTTATATTATTCACAAAAACCAGATGACTTATGTAATAGCCAATAAAATATCCCACCTCTCTATTTCAAAAAATAGAATTTAATGATAGGCATCATGAAAAAAGAAAAAGGTTTTTGTTAGCACTCATTATACAGAGCCAGCTTCTGATTTATGACAAATAATCAATAAGGCTCCTAGGCAATTCACTGCCACTAAATTGAGGGCTCCATCTGCTGTCTCATTAATTAAATATATTATGAAATAATTTCCCTGATATAAAGTAATATACATTAAATTTAGAAAAGGAAAGTTTCTTTGATGCATTTTCTATCAATTTCTAAGGAATTAATGTTATTTATAGGTGACAATTTCCTCTTAAAATAATGAGGTGAGAGAGAAGAAGTGGAGAGTAGACATCTAGAGATGTCTATTTCTCTCCATTGATTGCACAGAAAACCTACAATAACTGGCTTGTACTACAAAATTTGATTTCTAAAATTAAAAAATTATGCAACATTAAAGAGTACGCAACTTGCATGATTTTAAAAGTAAAGATCTAATGACAATCTTAAAGGAGTACCATTCAAACAAGAAATAGAAATTTTCAAAAATTGAAATAAGACCAGTTCAGGTAAAATGATATTCCCAGGAAGGGTAACTAACATGTTATTCTTAGAAACTGTGAATAATCCATTCCTGAGGTGGCCTGGCAGGACAAAGGTCTGAGCAATCTGACCAAATTTCAAAGTAGTCCTTCTTTGACTGTGATTTTGGACTATATGTCTTCCAAAGGTTCTTTCCACTGCAAGTACTTTAATATTCATAAGTGTTTACACTTATTTTATCTTACCATTCATCTTATAATATATATCAACTTTATTTCTTTGTAAAAATGATTAATCTTTTATGTAATTTTATGTATCATGGTATTAAGTAAATATTTTATGCCATTCTAGATGAATGAAAGACACTATGCATAAAGGCAATCATATCCATAGTTACTGCTAAATGCCAAAAACTTCTTTTCATGGACTTAAAATACCTATGAACACAGTGAGATCATGTTCAGAATACTCTCACATTAGCTATTGTCAATGTCTGCATTTAATGACTGAGGATCCTGGTGACCTTTCAGACGTGTAATTTTTTTTTATCTCTCCTCAAATTTTCTGAAAAGATTGGAAACTTCTCCATTAGGTAAATGATGTAGTTTAACTGCCTTTCCATCCAAATATAATAAAGCTTTTAATAAGAGCATTATAATGAAGCAGTGATAAAATTGTACCTTAGCTGAAGGAAACATGAAGCAATTATGTCAGGATTATATGGTGAGTAAGCCGCAACAATTCAATTTGACCAAGTGAAAGCCTCTGTCTCTAAGTTATTTGCTCTACATGTCCATTATGGTCAATAGAAAAAAAGAGACACTTCCAGTAAGAAGTCAATTTCATTTTATATTAGGTGTATAAAATAGATCAAGTAAATAGCACTCTTACAATTGATTGTAATACTCAGATGTAAATGAATCCCATGGCAATTCTTGACTGCCGCTTAACAGCCATTAGACTATATCTGAGAAGATTTTGGAATGATAGTTTCAAAGGGAATTTCAAGTGCTAATTATGATTTTATTCCAAACTTGAAAATGTAATTCTTTTTCTTCTCAAAAAATAAACTTAATTTTACTCATTTAGATTCAGAATAATAATATATAAAAATATTTAATATCTATATAAACCCAAATGACTTTGAAACCTTTTCTTGGCTTATTTGAAAATTAAATTTGATATTTTAATATTATTTCATGCATCTCAGTAAGAGCAGTGAAAAGTATTAAACAATAGAGTTTCAGAAACAACTTAAGAAGACTTAAAAAGATATCAGGTGATTTAATGAAGTTCAGCTAAAAGAGGAAATAATCAAATACGTATTTGGCTTAGAAGAAAATGCATTTTGCCACAGAAAGCATTTTGAGGAACACTTTTTTAACCAATTCCACAGAAGATGACACTATAGTGTCTTCTTTAGTTTTAACCATATCCTGATTCTTGTTGTTAATCATGAAAACTGACACATATTCTGAAAAGGAAAATCAGCTGCTATGTGTGAAGACAAGCTTATTATGTAGGTCACTGAATGATTCACAGTAAATTATTTATCAAGGGAATACAGTCACATGCTGAGTTGTCTCAGAGCAAATAATCCATTTAATTTTGAATAAATCTATAAAAAACTGTATAAATAGTCTTGTTCCCTGGATTGCTCATGTTTATGATGACATTTTTATATGACATTGAACTTTTAGCTCTACCAGGAGTGACACCCCTAAGAACCAAGAAGGACAGGAGACAACCTATTAAGACTGGGGAGTCAACAATAGTATGGACACAGCTGTGTTCCTGGACCAAATTATGCACAGCATTCACAAAGGGAAAGTAAAATGTGAAAAGTCTCAAAGTTGATGCATTTAAGAAAAATATTAATTTATCTTCTAAAGTTGGGAGTTTGTGGAAGATATGGTGTCGCACTCGGACACGAAAGAACCACGCGAACTTCGCTCTCAGAGAGAAGGCAGGAAAAGGGAGGCCAAAATGGCCCCCTCTTTATTATACATGTTCTTAGAAATCACTGTGGATTGGAGGGAGAAATTACCACCTCTCAATCACACTGGTCAAAGGAAAGATCTATCAAAAGTGTCCTCCGAGGGAGAATGGAATGCAAACGATAAAGATGGTTAGCAAAACATGGCTATGTTTACAGAAAGTGTGTGAGACCTTTGTTACAGAAATGAAAACATGGAAGAACTGCAAAATTCAGGGCGACAATATAGAATACTAAGAAGAGCAATTCTTAATTCTGTGTTGTTTACTTTAACATTTATTTGACATCCACCTTTATATTTGCTTAGGAATGCTCTTTCATTTTAAAGAACACTTCTGTTTCCAGGCAATGCACACTAGTGTTTCTGTGCTACTCTTTTTGTTTCCTCTAATTGCATAAATGAAACTTACAGCTTGGTTCTTGTTAACCAGCACCATGAACTCCATGAAGATACCAGACTCTTAAATGCCTGCTTGCAAAAGCACCCCGCAAACAAAAGTCATAGTGTTGGGACAAAACATTCTGCAGCTTAATGTAGAATACAGATGTTTTTGGAGAAGACAAATCAATCTTTGATGAGATAGTTCTTCCTTCCCCTACATCACTGTTTGACTACCCATCCCTGTTCTCCAGGCTCTGAGGAAAAGACATTCCAGAATTTCTGAGGATGCTGAGACTGGCCAAACAAAACTTCCTGCAAAAAAAATATTTGTTTTCATGGCTGCAAGACGGAAGTGGAAGTTCAGCCTAATGTTTTTAATCCTTACATACCAGACAATTCTGCTGCCACCGTACACTCTCTCCAAGCCTTTTAAATAGAATAAAAAATTGAAACAGTAAAAAGGGTGCTACAGCCTTTCATGGTACATCCTTCTTACTCCTACTTACATTATTCTCTTGTGAGTTAGCTGCAAAACACATTCAAGGCTTTCTAGTTCCAGACTGATATAAGTCTGTAAATGCTTACAGTTGTTAGGTTCTGCTTTCACAGAATTATGGGAACATAAATAATTCAGTCTAGAAGGAATTTAAAATGTCTCTAATCCAAACTCCTGCTCAAATTAGGGTCAGCTTTTCAGTAAGACCAAGCTGCTCAGGGCTTGATAAAGTCCTTGAAAACCTGCAAGGATGGAGTGTATACATGGCTTGACAAAAGAGGTTTTTTCCTTATCTCAAGCATGAATGAACCCTTCACATGTCAGTTTCTGCCTGTTGCTTTTCACCCTTCCACATGCATTACTTGCCATGGTTTTACCCCAGCCAGCAACCAAGTACCATGCAGTCACATGCTGACTTCCTCACCCTTGAGAATGGGGACAGAATCAGAAGGGTAAAAGCTAAAAACTCATGGATTGAGATAAAGACAATTCAATAAGGAAAGCAAAACATGCTTGCAAGCAAAGCAAAACAAGGAATTAGTTCACTGCTTCCCATGGGGAGGCAGGTGTTCAGGAGATCAGGGCCCCATCATGCGTAACAGGGACTTTCATCACTATCATTCCAAATTTCCCCTGCTTTTTCCTTCTTTCCCCCAGATTTATAAACTGAATGTGCTGCCATATGATATGGAATATCCCTTTGGTTGGTTTTAGTCATTTGTCCTGGCTATGTCTCCTCCCAACTCCCCATGCAACTCCTACCTCCTTGCCAGTGTGACAAAAAGCAGAAAAGACCTTGGCTCTATGTAAGCCCTGCTCAACAATAACAAAAAACCTCTCTATTATCACCACTGTGTTCAGCACAAATCCAAAACACAGCCATATACCAGCCACTGTGAAGAAAATTAACTGTACCCCATCCAAAAGCAGCACAGGTTCTCTTCAGGCTTTTCACCCTGCAAGTAACCAGGAGCTGCTAAAAAGGACTCCTGCAACTGTCTCTCCTGCAGGCTAAACCATTCCCAGTTCCTTGCCACTATTCAAAGGGCAAGTTCTTCAGTCTTGACTGATCTGGTGGCCCTACCCAAGACTTGTCCCACTTTATCAATATCTTTCTTGTTGTGGAAGGAACAGAGAGGAAATGGTCTCAAGTTGTTCCAAGGAAGGTTTAGATAGGATATTAAAAAAAGATTATTCACAGAAAGGGCTGTCAAGCATTGAAACAGGCTGCCCAGGGACGTGGTTGAGTCAACATCCGTGGAGGTGTTTATAAATTGTATAGATGTGGCACTTGGGGACGTGGTTTAGTAGTGGACATGTCGGTGTTAGGTTAATGGTTGTACTTGATGATCTTGAGTGTCTTTTTCAACCAGAATAACTTTATCATTCTATGGTTTTATGATTCTACGGGTAAACCACAAAGGGATAAACCACAAAGCCCAAATATTTAGCTTACATATATGATGTAGAACAATGATGTTAGTAAAATAAATTTCTTTGGATTAGAATGAAATTTCTAGGAGTAACTGTACAAAGAGACAAAGCCACAAGGATGTTCATTATTGTAGCAATAGAAAATGTGCTATTAATTACTTCAGAATCATATTACTCCATTTAGTCATTCTGTATTGTGTAAGATTAGTCTAAATTGTTTGACAGTAAAATATCCTGTTGGCATAACACAATTATAATACATGAATGGATTTTAAAATTATAGTAATTTGATACACATTATTTCAGATAAATTGCAGTAGTCTCTAAATGAGCTTATTAGAAATCTCTAGAATTTTTGGTTGTCCTATAATATACTTTTTGTTTATTTATTTCTTTAAAGAATGGAATCTTTAATGACTAGAAATGAAGACAGCAACAGGCAAATAAAATTCACTGTATTAGTTGAAATTAAATTAATGGCAAATGATTGATGAGTATGAAAAAATATCTAAGAGACTGCTTTCAAAACTTACATGATAGTTTCTGAAAGATGGTGAGTTTCATTTGACAGTAGAGACAAACATGGTTAGTTGTAACACAGTGGTCTCTCAAAACAGGAAATAACTTATGAAAAACAGGGAACAGTGGGGAGAAGGTGTCAGAAAAAGAAAAGGAACCAGATGTAAATCATACAAGCAATGATATCATTGCAAATTTTATCTGCCCAAGACTTCAGAGTGGGTCAATATTACTGTTTTAGTTTTATCAAGAATGGACTTCTGAAGCAGATTTCCCAGCTGGCACCAACTACGTGTCTTTCTTAACTGTGGCTTACATAATGTTTTCTGACTATGTACTTCAGATTCCTTCAAAATTTAACTATTCTGAGAAATGCACCTTTTTCGGGCATCTGTGGACTTTACCATTACCGTGAATACATTACAAGCACTCCAAAGAAAATGGTTGTGAATGCATGTCATGTATAGGGTAGATTTTTAATGTTCTTTTCTGTAATTCTCCTTATATCCAACCACACTATTTGCTAGTGTAATAACTACTTGAATTTTAAAACAATTTTGACAATGAACCAGGGATACTACTTCAAACAAGCATTTACTAAAGCATTACATCAGTCTTCATAGATGCATGCATCTTCTAATGGATTGTTGTTCCAGAGGTTTATAATCAGTGACACAGGGTCCAGCTGGAGGCCTGTCACTAGTGGTGTCCCCCAAATTTCAATACTGGGCCCAATATTCTTTAACTTACTCATTAATGCCTTGGGTGAAGGGACAGATGCCTCCTCAGAAAGTTTGCTGATGACACAAAGTTGTGAGGAGTGGCCGATACCCCAGAGGGCTGTGCAACCCGTCAGAAGGACCTTGACAGACAGCAGAGATGGGCAGAGAAGAACCATCTGAAACTCAACAAAGGCAAATATAGACTTCTGCACCTGGGGAAGAATAACCCCATGCACCCGCACAGGCTGGGGGCTGGAAAGCAGCTCTGCAGAGAAGGACCTGGGGGTCCTGGAGGATAACAAGCTGTCCATGAGCCAGCAATGCGCACTTATGGCCAAGAAAGCCAATGGTATCCTGGGGGGCATTAGGAAGAACATTGTCAGCAGGTCAGGAGAGGTGATTCTGACCCTCTATTCAGCCCTGGTGAGGCCACATCTGGAGTGCTGTGTCCAGTTCTGGGTTTCTCAGTATAAGAGAGCCATGGAGCTCCTGGAGCAGGTCTAGCAGAGAGCAACAAAGATGATTAAGGGACATGGAAAATAAACAAGATTTTAACAAGAAGATCCAGGAGAACAAGCATGAGATGACAGACACCTTGAAAATACATGTATGAGTTTATACTGGAGATTTGAGACCTATTTGAGACCAAATGATCAGTCTCTGCTCATTAATCAGTACAGCTTTTGGAGCCTGACAAAACCTCTTTCAAAAACAGCAAGTTGTTTGTGTTAAAAAACTTAGAAAATATTCTAAATGAATCCGAGAGAACAACCTCTCCTCAGAATTTTTGCATCAAAGACCTCAAGACAGGAGTGACCTTCTGCAGTCTCCACCTCACTCTTATCAAAGAAGTTTAGCGTAACTGACCTTAGAATACGTAACAACCTGGAAAGAGTGAAAGAGTGAAAGAAGGAAAGAGAGAAAGAAAGAAACATAAAAGAAAGAAATAGCAATTCTATTATTTTAGAACAAGCTCTAGTAGTTGCATCATTTGGACTTAATTTAACCTATCGTGACTGAATTGCTGCAACTTTACAAGATTATCAGTTAGTTCTTGGCTCCACATATAAAGTGTGTTTAGCACACTCAAAATGAACATGATATTTGGTCTTGTGCCTTGCCTTTGAGGCTTGGTTGAAATTTGGATGCAATGAAATGTCCATCCTAAATTAGTCCTCAGGGCTTCATTTTAAGCTGATGATTCTGTTTGTTCTAAAAGAACTGTAAGATGAGCTGTCCTGAATAAGCTCTTCAGATTCTTCCACAGTCATTTATATGAGAAGATCAGGTTAAATTCCTGTGATTTTGGTGGTTTAAACTAGATGGGAAGACTCTCATTTGCAGTATCAAAACCACCTCCCTTTCAATGTATAAATCTGAATATCCACCTTATTTTGGTTCTTTTGCAACTAGCCCAGGAAAATAATAGGTGTATCATTAGGATGTAAATCAGGGTAGTCTGGAAAAATTCAGAACTGTAAAAGGTCTGGAGTGAAATTACAGGATTAGGAAAGGGCGCTTTCTTCTCTGTTACTTGTCTGCGGCACTTTATAGAATTTACCTTAGTGAATCATAAATGGCATAAGCTCAAAGTATACCTTTTCAGTGTTATTTTTTGTCCTGATACTCTTGATATCTCTTTAGAATACTAAAGCACTGATTCTTCTGTAAGATGAGACAGTGCCAAGAGAAAGCAGTTGGAACCTTGGTGTAATTTAACAGCTGATTGGATCACAAATTTTATGATGGTCCTCCTGCCCATAATGCACAGAAATGTGCACATTTTGAGGAAATGTTGTGCTCTAAGGTATGAGTTATGGTTTTGTAAATATTGGAGGTGGCAAATTAAGAGTGAGGTTACAATGCCAGAGTTAGTGCAACCACTTCTTTAATTTGAATAAATGTACGTATGTATGTATTTATTTATTTGTTTTTAAAAAAATAATGTTGTGATTTGTGATTTTGAAGTAATTTAATCTAGGGGGAATTTATCAATTGTGAATGCAAACAATTAGACATTGCTGCAAGTTTATATTCTAATACAAACCTAATACTACTGAAGACTGGAAAACTAACACTTTGCTTCATTGTTGGATCAACCTGGCATCCGCACCTTCATCAGTGATGATATTTGTTAATTGAAACTGCAGTGCAGTGGGGATGTCTCCGAGATGTGAGATTGTGTTCTCAATTCTCTCATACTGTGCCCCTAGTATCTTTACTCTTGGTCTTTCTCTGCCACAGCTGACTTCTCTTTACATGGTACCAGGAGATTGTTTTCATAGTTATGATGCCTGGCCAAGGAAAAAGAACTTGACAAATGTTTAAAATGGCATTCTATTATGGATATTTGGAGAAAAAAAATAGCAATCAAACTCACCTAATACATTCCCAACAAGGACATGACCATGGTGGATGAACCAGCACAAGAACCTAGATGTTAGTGGTAGTTTCTGATACTTTTCTAATTTTACCTTTTTTTTTTTTTTTTACATATTCCTTTTCAGTTTTCTGCTCTTTGATAAGAAGCAAAACTGGACAACGTGATTCAGTAAAATGCTATGTCCTTGTGCTCATGTTGTCATTCTGAAGAGACTTTGGAAACAACTTATAATACCTAAAATTGCCCACCACATTATAAAGGTAAATCATTACTTTTGTGCTTCATGGTATTAAAAGTTGTGGAAGCTGCAGATTCACAATACTATTCTTGCAAAAAACCCATTCCATAATCTCAGAATGGTAAAACTGTTTTAAACACAGAACTAAACAAGAATTTGGTATATTTTCCATTAGTTTTTAGACGGCTTTTAAGTCTTTAAAAACTGGGCATCTGCTTAAGAAAATTAATTCTACCAGCTCCTTCTGTAGTCACCATTTATTAATTTTTCTCTCCAGTTTCTGGAATGAGCAAAATTTGAGTTATTAAAATATCCTTAAGGAATAACTACAGAAATCTGATGAAAAACCTTGACTTCATAATTTTTTTTACCTCAATACCTGGAACACAAACTTCAGTTACAGTAGTATGAATTTATTTTACAAGCTGGAATGTTAGGGTATTCCCTAGTTACCAGGCCCCAACTCTGCTCATGAAGTTCTGTAAACTGTTGGATTTGTGTCAGGCTCATTTTGGCTAATAAATGGAAGCATGGATTATTGCAAGCTAGATCCTGGAGTCTTAACTGTTCAAAATTTCCTTTGACTTCCTTGCTGAGGACAAAACTCATCACAAATTTCAGCATGAATAATTGAATCCTGATTCATCAGTACCATTTAACTGAAACACATACTTACTTTCTTCTAGAATTAAAAAGATTAATATTTCTTGCTGATAACTGAGAGAGTTTCTTTCTTGGTGTGTTTTTGCTTGTGAGTTGTTCTTCTCATTGCAACCTTTCATTACAATTTTTACTGCAGGAAATAGTTGTACAAAGCAAAGTTTTATTTGCATTTTATTTTAATTAAACAAATATAAATAAAAAAGATTTCAAATATTCACTGGTTTAATTTATCTCAATTCCTTCATACGCCACTGATAATGTGTCCTCTTTGACAACCTTAAATTAGGCAACTTAGCTCTTCCTCTCACTATCTTTGCATCTTTTTGGAGTAATAACTGTTCCTTCCCACCAACCATCCTGAAGCTGGAAAAACAAATGATTTTTCCCCCTGCTGACTTTGAATATCACAAACTTCAGTGGATTTCTGATTATGTACTCAAGCTCAAGCAGTTTTCTTCCATTTTCAATTTTTTAGGACCTGTTTCTGTGTTGCACATGCACCTTCCCATCTAAGAATTCAAACCACGTATGTCCAATAGTGTTTGATGCCTGGGTCCCACTATGCCTCCTGTGGTTCAGCACAAAATTGCTTTTTTGTCTTCAAAATAGAATGAGAGCACGAGGTCTTTCTTTTTTGTAGCCTAAATGCTGAAAATAAAAGATTACAGAGCTGGAGGAGATTTTATTTTGAGCTAGTATGTGTCAAAATGGAACTTTCATGGTCTACTGATTCAAGAAAATCAAAATGTCATTGAAGGGAAGTGATATTTCAGTGTATGCAACCCATCACTTTATTTTAATGTATCTACCTCTGCATTTGACTCTGCATAGACTGAACACTAAACTGTTTGGCCGTATGCAGAAACAAACGAAAGGTGGTTACATGAAAAAGACTAGAAAATGACAAAAATTTTAAAAAATTAATGATAAAATAAGCATGCAATTCTAATGGAAGTCCCTTTAACAAAGAAGTGTTAAATATTCCTGGAACTTCTTTTCCAATGGCACCACTTACGCTTATTAAGAAAATATACTGCTGCTAAAAGATTTTCCCTTATGATTTATGAGTTTATTTAAATCATCTCAAAATCCCAAACACTTAAGATGTGGAGTATAGCATTCTACTTTATATAACCTCTTTATGCAGCTAATATTAGTTATCTAGTCAGATTTTACAGTCTTTCATATAGTAAAAGAAGATGTTATTGTGTAACTAATATTCCAATTCCTATGAATTTTACTTTCATTTACATACTGAAATATTTGGTATAATAAAATTAAATTATATTGGTGGGGTGGCTGACTGCATTATTGTAAGCATGTCTGTAAAGCAAATAAACAAGTATGCTGAGCATGTGAATTGACAAAAACAGGGAAAGAGAAATACATAAAGTCAAAAAATAATTTATTCTGAATGTCTCATTAGTGATTGAAAGTCAAAAAGAAAAAGCAAACCAAAACAAAACCCAACCAACCAAGCAACCAATCACATTTCAGTAGTGAAGCAGTTTGACTTTTAGAGTAATTAAGACACTCCTTTTGGATTCAGTGAACGTTATATCTGATTAATGCTGGACGCCCTTTTAGTTTAACTGAATACTTTCATGGGCTTAATTTTTCATTTTTTTCCTGATCTAGATTCTTAATTAAGTACATAATAAGGATACAGGGACGTAAATGTAAACATGTAAGTTTGAACATACAGACATATTTTCTTACATTCATTTAATTGTTTTCTGTGCATTTTGAGCTATTTAATTAATAATGTGCTTAAGTTCTTTGAATATTTGATAAATTTATGGAGCTTCCCCCATCAAATTTTGCCATATAAAATATGTTGAATTGAAGCACTTGTCAGGATTTTGTCATCTTCTAGTACAAAATATGTTATTCTATAATATACTTTGTTTTCTATAACTTTCCATAAGTTCTACCATAGGCATATCTGGAAGTTGCAACTTAACAAAAGCTTCTCCTTCTCACTTTCCTATCTCATCTGGTCATTAGTCTATCTAGATAGCCTTTTTTGTGTGTCTCCAGCAGTAGGTACAATTTGGTTTATTTATAGAGGGGAAAAAAATGAATATTTTATCTCTTGTCAATTATTTCAGGAATTCTAGAAGACCACAGCTTCATAAATTGTTTGGAGCATGTCTCTATACATCTGCAAATGCACAGAGACAAAACCCACTGCTTAAGAGATTATGATCTTAGGAGCAGGTAACATAATTGACCACATCTTCTGAAAATGTATTTGTCTATCAGTCTACCAACATAGTGAACTATATATAGAAAGATGCTCAGCTAATCAGTAGATTATAAATACATTTCACCTTTTCTTCTTCCATGGAAATTTTATAACAGCCATCGTCTCACTGAAAAACAGCAAGCCACCTTTATGAAAAACATGTTCAAATTCTAGATTAAGTAATTGCATGTAAAAAGTTAAAGAATTAAATCTGAGAATTTTAGTGATTAAAAATAGTATATTGATTTCTTCCAAAAATTCAGTAGTTCTATTTCTGTCAAAATGATACAGAAACAAGAGGTATTTGAAACTTCAAAATGATCTTACCCAATTTCTAGAAATAATGTATACTCTTTTTGAAGGATAACCATTTTTGATGGCATATAGAATATTAATATTTAATTAAAAAGAGCTAAAATTATCTCTTTTTTTAAATTATGACCTTTATATAAAGACATTTAATTTTCAGCAGAATTATATTTCTCTCCCTTTCTTTGTATTGATAGATATATTTATATACATATAGACATAAAAATACTTAAAGACATTAAGGTAAAATTTAAACATTGTTTAGGCTGAGATGGTGAAGACTTTTTGACCCAAATCCAATTAATAATACAATGAAAATCTAAAAAAATAGAGGTAACTATTTGCTGTGTCTGGACCATTGTAACTAAAGATACAATAAGCATTAAAAAGCAAGAAGAAAAAGAATGCCAAAACCCCCCATTGCTTTTTAAAAACTTTTTAATATAATATATGCTGTAGTAGATTGGACATGTATCAGGTGTCATTAATTAATCCCATTGGGAATATTCCCATTCAGGCTGTCTGATGGGAGGGAATTTGTTTTGTAAGATTTCACATTTCTAGGTGTCTTAGTTTATAGCACAGAAGAGACTAGAGTAATTTGTATCTGCTTGCCAAAATGTACTTGTAGGGTATTTGTTTGTTCATTGGGAATGAAATTAGTTTCTCTGTGTTGCATGACAGTCCTATCTAGTGCAGAATGTATCCTAAACAACGGCAGTGTGGGCAATTTTTTCTCCTGTATTCAATCATTGTCTTCAGAATAGGGTGAAAGCTTATCTTCAACCGAGGAAGTGTGTTTGGAACCAGTGCACGTCTTCTGCAGAGCTATCTCTTTCCAGATCACCTTGGAATTAGAAACAGAGATTGTGAGAATTGAGTTTGCAGTAAAGCAATGTCAACAGTTTTGGTAGTGGCATAAGGCTAAGGGTCCTGTTAGACAAGTCTGCTAAATAAAAGGTCATAAATCGATCCCTCTTTCTTAATCAAGCAGCTTTATATCACATTGCTTAGGGCCAGATCAGTTTTAAGATTTTTTTGGAAATAAGCCACTTCATATGTTCCAAAACAGGGTCAGAGAGAAAGCTAATAAATAAGTAGGATAAACTACTTGGTTTTTTGCTCTCAATGTTTTTCCTTATTTTTTTTTTTCTACTCTTTTAACATGAAGAATTTTAAAGGCATTCATTTTCAACAGAAGTGTGCAGATGGTGCCAGTATTTTTTACAAAACACAAAACCACAAAAAAACCTATCTCCAAACACACACACAAACAAATCAAACGGAAAAGTAAGTGCACACTGGAAAAGGATTCCTTATTGTCATGGCAGCTTTCAGTGGGGAATGATATTCCCAAGCTCTCAGAGGAGCGTATGTGGTACCTAGGGATGAGTGCAGAAAACATGCTCGATGGGAAAGGTCCTCTAAAGTCTTTTTTTTAAAATATATATTGTATAATTAAATAGCCCTCTCTTCTTAGTATTATCTTACTAAGTAATAGTACACTCTTTATTTTTCGCTTGTTCTTTTAAACTTTTGTTGTATTATATGCCTGTGAACCCATGTACAAGTAGAGGCCCACCTGGCAGCAACATAAAGGTAATGCTTACCTTCACAGTTATTGAGGGATGTTAACAGTTTCAGAACAAAACTAAGCACAAAAAGCCTCATTGAAAACCAGATGGCATAAATTAAGACAGATATTCTTTAAAGTTTTAACATCATTTGACAAATTTCAAACATTATTGAGTCAGTTGGAAACATCAGATAACACTGAATTTTTTCATCACCACCAAAATAAAAAAAAGAAAATAAACATCTGGACAGATAAATTGACAAAGGATGGACTCATGAATAGATGACCCTATATCAAAGAGTATATTATTTATATTGAGCGTAATATATTCATGACAAACTAGACTGAGACAGTTCTGACAGCTGGAAAGAATGTGGAGTGGAACTCTACCACTCGTGTTAAATTTGATGTTGTATACAAGAAGCAGGTTCTTACATTTTATATAGAAGAATCCAATAGCTTATAAAAAAATAGTAACGAGGTAAAAGAGTGACTAGAAGAAACTAGAAAAAAGGGTTCCTAACCTGACATTATCAAGGAACAAGAACAAGAGACAGAACAACTTCCAGAACAGCACTGGGCTGCAGTGGCATGGAAGAGTTTATGAATACTTGCCTAGTTTATTTTCACTATATGCACTATAATTTAAATAAGCATATTCTGTTTTTATCAATACAGAAGTCAAAATATAAGTGATAGAGTGTGTTATTCTAACAGGTCTCTAAAGTGGTATTGGTGAATTAGGATATCCATTCTACTTCACTGTTGGGATCACTTTTAGGATCAGCTGTGGAGTGGATGAAAATATTTCATTAACCAGCTGGCCTGATTGGCATGCAGTAGGATTCTTTGGTGCGCAAAAGATGTATAACCTTTTTTCAATGGATGACTTCTGTTCAAGTAATGATTTGCTAATTTTTATCTGATAAATTTATCTTTTATATGAGTTGTAATTAAAAGTTTAGGAGGATGCAATTTTACTTTAATTGTTGTCACCTAGTGAAATTATTTTTTGGAAATCAGTATCAATCCTAAATTCTCTTCAATCCTGAACTAATCCTGACATCATTAAAGTCTGGCTTAACTTAGTGTTGTTTAAACAGTGTTTTTCTGTCTCCAGTTTTAAACATTCTGGTCTAAACCCACTTAAATAGATTTTTTTGCCAATGAAAATATTAAGTAGCTTAATTCTAACTGATCTGCACAAATATATCACAAACAATAATGGAAGGTAATGAATGGCGAACGAAACTGGTTCTCCTGCTTGTTCTTAAAAATTTAGGCTTTGCATCAATCTTTTGAAATCCCTTTGAAGTCTGTATTGGGTGCCAGATATAATACAGACTTTTTCCTCCCCTTATCGCTAGCACAACATCTACATTCTATAAATATTTGTAAAGAGAACTTTACATAAAAAATAATTTGGTTCTGCAAGTTAAATTGAGAATTACAGATATTATTAGAAAGGAAATAATTTTCCAGCATTTTAGGAAGATGCATAGCCTCCCAGATTATTTTTTATGTGCTGTATTGTATTTCCAGCAGATATCTAGTAAGTTGAAGTCACCTATAAGAAGAAGAGCTAGTGATCATGTGACTACCCCCAGCTGCTTATAGAACATGTCTTGTCCCTAAATTATGTAGGAAATTGCCAACATAATGATCATAAAATAGGACACAAAAGCATGAATTTTCTTCTTACTTTAAAGCTTTTTGTTGTATCAGCATCAAGCAGATACTTATTTTTGACAATTCTCTACTCCATTAGTAAATGGAAATTCAAAATGCTGCTCTAAAAGTGAGAAAATTGTTGTGATGTATTTGCACCTTTTGGTGTGCCCCAGCCAAACCATCTCTAGTTATTAGCAAGAAGAGAAGCATGTAAGAGAGTAAGAACAAGCTGTAGGCAGTCCCTTGATGAATTGCAGCTGTTGGGAGCCAGGTGCTTCTACTAAAGACCAGAGACCAGCTGACCCTCAGAGAGGCAGAGGATAAAAGAGAAGAAAAGACCCCAAAGACAAATGGAGGACTGCCACGATGGAGGAGGACTGCTGCTACAAGGACTGCTGCAAGAGCAAGCGAGCAGGCAGGCAAGCAAGCAAGCAGGACTGAAGCAGCTTTGGGTAAGAGCAGCCTCTATTGTATTTTTTGTTGATAAACAACAGAAAATAAAATAATTAACTATAAATAAATTGATATCACTGCATATATGATATAGAATGCACTTTAAAAGATGTGTATTGGTTTAGTGTGGCAAGGTTTTGGAAGTGTGAAGGGGTGGCCACCTGAGAAGCTCTTTGTAAACTATGGAGTGTGGGAGCGACTCACACTGGAAAAGTTCATGGAGGACTGTGTCCTGTGGGGCACAACTCCCACTGAACAGGGAAAGTAGTCCTCACACTGAGGAGGAAGCAGCAGCAGAGCTGAAGAGACAATGTGTGATGAAGTGACCACAGCCCTCATTTCCCATCCCCGTGCTCTGCTGGGAGTGAGGACATAGAGAATTGGGAATAAAATTAAGGTCAGAAAAAAACGGAGTTGTGGGGGTAAAGGTGTTTTAAAGATTTGATTTCATTTCTTATTGTAATATTCTGATTGGATTGCTAATCAATTCAGTTAATTTTCCCCAGTCTGTTATCCCTATGAGAGCATGAGGGAGGATGAGTGACCTCTTGCTGTCCTTATCTTGATGCATCAGCCTTTTTTTATGTTTTCTCTCCTCTGTCTGATTGAGGAGGAAGAGTGACAGAATGGCTTTGCTAGGCACCTGGCATTAGCCCGGGCTATACCACCACATTCTAACCAATGGCAGGATACTGAGTATACACATGTAACAGGCATTAACTAAAGTATTAATTTTTAATGAGCACATGGATATTCATAGCAATAGAATTAAAATCCCCTGAAATGATTTGTTTTATTATATGAGTTGTAGAAGTTATATCGGAGAAATGAAGAAAGAGGTATCGGCAATTGGAAAGTATGATAGGCGCTTCTTCAAGATTAAGTTCAAATCAGAATCAGTGAATGATCTAATTCTTTCCTTATTCTCCCATAATATTTCAAATACTGGTATCCTTTTGCAAACATTTAAGGGGGAAATGCAATATTCTTAATAGTGGGGCTTCAGTTTTATAGTTTCTTCTTTCATTATCTATGATGTAAGTAACTTCTATAAACAGGTCATCACTTTCCGCTGTCCCTTTACTGCACTTTCAGCCCTTGAATTGAATTTCTTCAATTTTTTTTCTTCATATGTGAAGTCTGGTATAATATCCATTTAGCAGTATCTTCTGATCATGTTCCAGGAATGAATAAAGTAGCAAGTTGTAGTTATAAGATAGTGAGGAAGTTAGATAAAAATGGATGACCGTTTTAATAATAGAGGTTCAGATTCTTTTCTGTAATTCACAGAAGAATGCAACTTGACGGTCTTTCTTTGGCAACTTACACTTTGATATGACAAAATAGCGATATGACAAAATATTGATATGACAAAATACAAATGAAAATATAAAAGTAAGGGTATTTTACAAGATCTCAGATATTTTGGAATTTGTGATAGTTATGATAAGAAAAAATTTGAAGGAAACTGCTCAGGAATCTGTCATCAAGTAATAAATTTAATTTTTAGAATTCTAACTTAATTTGCCTCTCTTCACATATATACAGACATGCATGTAACTGTATCAAAGTCAAGATTAGAACTGAATGCCTTTTGGTTTTAATTACTGAACTAGTGATTCAAAATTGGATAACGTTACAGAAGATAGAGAATTTATATTAAGGCGCTGCCAATTCCCAGTGAAATTCAGAACCGGGGTTTTTTTCTTCCTAGGCTATTTACATCAAATCCAGTCCACTCTAGCACGGAGGAGGAAGTGGCTGTTGATACGGCCTTTTCCAAATCTGACAAGCAGCAAACTGGAGCCCACACTGCAGAGGCAGATACTCAAACACATGCACACACACACAGAGAACATCAACTTGGCTCATCACAGAGCATTGGTTTAACAGCACCCAAATAAGCACCAATTGCTCTCACATAAGTATGAACACAGACAGCAGCACAGGGTTGTTCGTCTTTCCAGTGGATTAGGACTAAGGGTCACTGGTGGATGCGCATGTCCCATCAACCCAAACTATCTAGATTTAGCAGCCAACGACAAAGATCCATGATATATCAGGATGACATATATTTAAGTCTGCTTGATGTCCATGCCCAGATCCCTGATCATTTATAAAGTCATTGGCTCAAGGGCTGGTTTTTTTTCCAGATGTGGGTCTCCTGCTCATTGTCTGGTCATTTGTTAGCAAATTACACATACACACAGCAGCTGGCTGTATCAGTCAGTGTTGCCAGCTGCCAGGACCTGAACCTCTCTTCACACAGGCATATTATGAAGGACATCACACAAAACCCAAGTTTGCAATATGATTTAATAAGAAGATAGGATAGATTGCATTGATCAGGGGCAGGGTTCAAATAGAAAAATGTGCTTCCTTATAGTTGACCAGCCATTTTTACTCCCTCTTCTCTCTGTTTTCCTATGCTTGTTCTTTGTCCATATACCTTGATCCTTCCCCTTTCCTATCCTTGCTACCTCTCAAAAAACAATCTGTCAAAACCTAATTTTTTTTTCTCTGGTCCCAGTTTTCCTATATATATTTCTTTTACCCATACCCAGATTTGGTGTTTCCAATACCATTACCAAGGCAATTTCAGTCTTCCATCGTATCACCAGTGGGATTACATGAGATTCTCCTCCCCAAAGCCATGTGCCTCCCTTTATTGGGTCTGGCTGGGATGGAGTTCATTTTCCCTTAGCAGCCCCCACAGTGCTGTGCTTTGCACTGGTAACACACCAGTGTTTTGGCTACTGCTGAGCAGAGCTGGCACATCAGTGCTGTCTCCCCAACATTCTTCCCCACCAATGGGCTGTGGGTGGGCAAGATCTTGGGTGGGGACACAATCAGGCCAGCTGACCCAAATTAACCAAAGGGATTTTCCGCACCATATGATGTCAGCTCAGATATAAAAGCTGAGGGAAAGAAGAGAGGGAGGAATTCGTTGTTTACAATGTTTGCCTCCCTGAGGAAATATTACGTGTGCTGAAAGCCTGCGTCCTGGGAAGTGGCTGGATGTCAATTGCTGATGGGAAGCGGAGAATTTTTTTTTTTCCTGTTTGTGCAGGCACAGAACTTCACTTTTACTTTAGTAGACTGCTTTATCAAAACCTACAAATAGTTTTCCTTCTTATTTTTTCTCCCCTGTCCAGCTGGGAAGGGGGAGTGATAGAGCTGAATTTCCATCTTGAATGTTTCACAGGGACAAAATTTTTAATGTGTTTAGAAGCTTCTTGATATATTCATGCAATATGCCCTGTACTTGGACTTTTTCTCTCTAAAATCACATTCTTAATGAAGAATATTGCAGTTAAAATACAGTTATATTGCAACTTCGGACAGGTTACCTGGTGATCT
Organism: Edolisoma coerulescens; assembly: GCA_013397115.1. NCBI lineage: Eukaryota > Metazoa > Chordata > Aves > Passeriformes > Campephagidae > Edolisoma > Edolisoma coerulescens. Next base: position 472,470 of record VWZW01008202.1, on the reverse strand, counting down.
TCAGTAATCATTAATTAGTAATTAATATATTTTTTCCAGATCCATAGTTTATTAATACAGCCAGGGAGTTAGAATCAATTATGCTAACCCTTCTTTGCTGAACATTATACAGCTAGTCAAAGCTAATCACAGAAGCTTCACTTGAAGTAGTGCAGTGTTAATAGTTGCCTTTTGTTCTTTCAAGTGTACACATTTCTTATTGTGCTATGATAGTAAATAAAAATAATCAAAAATTCTGCAATGGTATGATAAATGAAAGATGAAAAGCCACAGTTGTAGTGGGATATTTTTTTTCCTATTGTGCTGTTGTTTCCTGAAAATTAATGAATTTTAATAATCATTAGCAAAGAATAGGTTTTTTGTTTTTTTGGGGTTTTTTTTTGTGGTGGTCAGTGGTATTTTGTTTGGTTTGGGGTTTTTTGTCAATGCCGTTGGAGCTTTTTTATTTTTTGAAGTGTTCCTCTTAAATGCAAGCAATTACAAACAAAAGAAAAAAAAAGGAACATTATAAAACTCTCTTTTTTCCTATATGCAGGCTGGAAGTAGCATGTACATGAAACACACTTTTTCATTTCTGTACACTAATGGGATGGTTTCATAAACAAGAGTTTATGAATAATAGCTTTTATGTGTTACTGTAATAAGTTGCCTGTGGAAATGTATTTTAACAGGGAACAGAGGACTGCCCAAGAAAAAAAACAAAGACCAATGAAAAATTTATATATTAAAAATGTAAGAAAAGAAATAAAATTTTTTTATGTTTTCCATCAAGTATTTGAGTCACAAAATTCATCATCCACAGATCACTAGTTTAAAAAGAGATTTGTGAACTATATGACAATCAATCTTACGCTTCAAATGACATCTTTCTTAAATTAAGTTCATTCTGATTAGCTGAGGCTTTATGGTGCCTTAATGAAATTAATACAAACTGCTTCTTGGGAATCATAAACATGTAACCCATTGCCAGAGATTCAAAACAAAACTGAGTTCATTAGAAACCCTGTACCTTTAGATATCTCAAGGAGGTATATTAAAAAAACCCACCCACAAAACCAAACCCCAACTTTTCTTCCCCTGTGTTTTGTCTTATAGTTTCAGAAACAGGAAAAAGTTTTCAGTAGTCATGATGAACCTCTCAGGAAACTTGCCAACACTATTAGACACTTAGTTATAGTATTTCTGACTAAGAAAAATTGTATAAACTTAGTTAAAACTAATGATTTTAAAAGACTTCTTCCAGCATGGTCAAATGCATTACATATGTTATGTATTGAATTAATTCGCTTCCTAACTTACCAATGGATCAAGTCTGTATTTACATTTTGTGCTGTGGCGAGATAAGATGGCTTACTGAGCCTCTTCTTCCCAAAGACAAGAAAATCATTTCTACATTTTAGTAGCCAAACAGAAACATGGCCTGGGAGTGTAGCACCTTATATATGGGTATAATGAACTGTGTTGCTTTTATGTGGCAAAGTTTTGGAAGTGGGGCATATTGTGGGGGTGGCTTCTGTGAGAAAAGGAGCTGTCTCCATGTTACACTGAGACAGTTCTGACTGGCTTCAAGAAGGACCCACTGCTGGCCAAACAGAGACAATCAATGATGTTGTAAGTTCCTCTGTCATAATGTATTTAAGAAGGGCTAAAAAACACTGTGCAGCAGCTGTGAGAGAGCAGAGGGATGTGAGAGGAACAACTCTGCAGACTTCATGTTCAGTGAAGAAGGAGGGGGAGGAAGTGCTCCAGGCATGGAAGCAAAGATTCCCTAAAGTCTATGGAGAAGACAATGGCAAAGCAGGTTGTGCCCCTGCAGCACCTAGAGGACCACAGTAGAGCACTAGCCCATCCAGCAGCCCACAGAAGACCCCACACCAGAGCAGGCTCCTGGCCGGACCTGCAGCTTGCGGAGAGGAGCACACGCTGCAGTCAGCTTTCTGGCCAAAACTGTGTCCCCCTGTGAAGCACCCACACTGGAGCACACTGCTCCTGAAGGACTGCATTCTGTGTCAGGGACTCCACGCTGGAGCATGGCAAGACTGTGAGAAGAAAGGAGAGGCAGAGAAAAAGCGTTAACATAATTAGCACAACTTTATCCTACCCTATATCCTACCCTGTGTTAAATAGCAATAAATTAAATTCATCTTCCGCGAGTCTGCTCTGTTCATGATGATGAGAAATAGATCAACATTTTTCTGTCCTTATCATCACCCATGAGCTTTTCCATCTTATTTTCTCCCTGCCTTGTTAAGGATGGGAAGGAAGAGACTAACTGGGGGAGAAGGGATGGTCTGAATGCCAACCAAGGTTAACCACCACAGTGGGATTAATTTCATGTGGTAATATGTTTGTACTGTGGCCCATGTAATTAATTTCTCCAACATTATGCTTTAAGCTGATTTTAGCTGGGAGATGTCTGAGACAGTCATCTTGTTAACATACACCGTGCCTTCACTGTTTAGATTTATTATCAGACTAACTACATGAATTACTTTGTGAATGTAATGATTAATTATTAAGGCCTGTGGATTTATAGACAATTAAAACATTTAATACTTTGAACTTTTCAATAGTGTTCTAAAGTATTAATACTTTATTTCTTTACATACATTCACAGTCATAATTGTCTTCTGTGGTGACTCAGGATTAAAATTAAAATTATTGACTAAACATCCTGAATTATTGCTGCATTACAAGACCCATAACACAGCTATCACTCTCATTAAACAAAACAAACACAAAATTTTGTTTTCTTACAAAAATATAGAGTTATTTCAGGCAGTAGTTTGAAATTTAAAACACAACCCCTTACAAACTTTTATTAACCTTATTTTCATTTACAGCTGTCTGGATTTTGTGTTAAACATGTTGAGTAATAAATATTTAATTAACTGTAAAGAGTTAAAAATTTTCATAGTAGCATAGTTTTATTATTGAATCCATTACAAACAATTTTTCAGACAGTGAAGTAGGTGGCAATCGTGATTACATTTACTAAAATGAATAAAATTATTCACATTCCAAATGAAATTTTGTAGTTAAATGGTTCATGTAAGGAAAATTTAACTATACAAATTAATCTTTAATAAGCTGAGTAGAAAATTCAAAACATGAAGTTGAACATAATATTTTATTTGCTTCTGTCTCTGTGGGTTGAGGGGGTTTTAACTCTTTGATAAGTGGCATGTGAGAAGTCTCTCATAAGAGACTTTTAAGCATTCACAACTTCAATATACCTGCATTTCACACAGTATATTTACTTAGTATACTTCACTTATTCTACAGTACTTTTCCCCTCTGATAACATGAACTTCTAGGTGATTCAGTCAATTTGATTCTGGATAGCCTTTCCCAGGTGAATCCTGAGAAAGCAGGTGATTCTGTTGCCTGCCATTACAGTAGCACTGGGGCATGGTCATGCTTCTCTGTCCAATCTAAAGAATTCTGCTGTGGCTCTTCGTTCTTCTTTACACTTCCTTTTCAAATATGCAATGAGTTGCAAAAAGGGCTGTCTCATTATGCATTTCAAACTGGAAGAAACTGCATTGATCAACAAACCCCCAAAGCTTTCAGTGTGATTTTGGCCTTCACTTAATGTGTCACAACAGCATATAGAAAATTATATATGGCATTTATAAGCTAACTCTGAAGTCTATGTGGGAAGTCTGAATTTTACCGCACTGTTTTGTCATCTGTAATGTTTAATCTTAATTATGTACTTCAAACGTGTAATAGCTTGTTTCAAAGATTCCTTGGGCATGTGTCTAAACAAAAGTTTGACAAATTTTGCTGAAAAACCACCTGATAAAACAGTGATATAATAATACTAATAAAAATAATGCTCTTAATTTGCATGCTGCTTTGCATTTCAGTAGCAGTGTGGGGACATTACCTAATTAACTTTCCTAACATAGCTTTTGAACAAAATTTAGTGCTCTCTTTTTACATAACACATCCAAGGTTATAAGCAGTTTATCACAGATGCATCTACAGAAAGCTTTATCTTATAGTTTGGGCTTCTCTTTTCAGAAAAAAAAGAAAGCATACAACCCCTCTCCTCACTTGAATCCATATTTAATACATTTTCCTGAAATGACATTTTGGTTCTGTACATGCCTCTTAAAAATTTTGGATTTTCCTATGAATTTGTGGGGATTTAATGAAGATACAAAAGTCTGAGTTCACATATGTGCAAGTGGACTTTTATGAACGAAGGTTAAAAGCTTCCTTTCTAAAATGCGCAGTTTCTGTAGCCAGGTGAAATGACATCCATGGCAAGAAGTATTTAAGCTAATTTAACTCTTTTTGGCATTATGTTGACATATTTAAGAGTGTGGAAATCTCTGATTAAGGACTCCAGAGAAAGTAGCACCTCTGAGGTACTGGGGAGTTCACACTATTAAAAATCCTCTTTTGGTTTTGGGACTAACTCAAACTATTCTTTTGGAGGTATAGCTGCTCTGTTTGTTTGGCTGACAGATGGAGAGAGACTTTTTACGAAGGCCCATAGAGACAGAACAAGGGCAATGGTTTCAAACTGAAAGAGAGTAGGTTCAGACTGGACATAAGGAAAAAGTTCTGTTACTGTGAGGGTGGTGAGACACTGGAACAAGTTGCCTAGAGAAGTCATGGGTGCCCCGTTCCTGGAAGTATTTAAGGCCAGTTTGGATGGGGCTGTGAACAATCTGGTCTAGTAAGAGGTGTCCCTGCCCACGGTTAGGAGGTTGCACTAGGCGATTGTTAAACATCCCTTTCAACACAAACAATTTTCTGATTCTATGAGTCTATTTCTAGCTAAGAAATACTTTACTTCTACAATATGGTGTTGGTTTACTTAATTGTTAGGTTTAACCCCAAATGACAACTAAGTACCACACAACCTGGTAGGAAGAGAATTGGAAAGAAAAGATAAACCTTGAGGGTTGAGATAAGAACAGCTTTATAATTGAACCAAAAAATAGTTAAAAAAATAATTATAATAATGATATCATTACTAATAAAATACCATTAATAGTAAATACTCTATGAATAATAATAATAATAATAATAGTCATGACAAGGAGATGGGGAGAGAGTAACAGAACCCAAAAGAAATGAGTGATAAGTAATACCATTGCTCACAACCCACTGACCAATACCCAGCTCATTCCCAGAAAATGATGGTCTCCCTTCCAGGTAACTCCCACAGTTTCTATATTGGGCATGATGTTCTATGGTATGGAATATCCCTTATGCCAGTTTGTGTCTTCCGTCCTTTCCATGCTCCGTCCCAGCTTTTTGTGTAGGTCCTCACTAGCAGAGACTGAAAAGTCCTTGACTGAGGGTAAGCACTGCTTAGCAACAACTAAAACATCAGGGTGTTATCAACATTCTTCTCATAGTAAAGCTGAGAAACAAAGCATTGTACCAGCTACTAAAAGAAAATGAACTCTGTCTCAGATTAAACCAGGACATTAATAAAGTGAAACGTCTCCTTCCTTGTGTGAGCTACTAAATAACACAGAGCCCGTATATGACTACATAAATATTTATAGAAATAGGGGTATGTAAGTAAGCTTTTTGCCTCAGGTGGTCCCTGTGGCAGACAGTGCTAGTATCCAATTTAAGTGAATGTGGTATTAATATACGCTGTCTATCTGTGGTAGCTCCGGGCATTGACAATAACACTCATCAAGATGTAGTAGCATCTGTTTCCTGTTATTAGGATATGCGTTACAAGACACTGATTTGGTTAGTCATTTCTTAATTAGAATTACTTGATTTTTTTTTTCTGAAATTTACAGAAATTGACATGATTGTTGAAGGGACATTTTGTTATTTCTTTTATCCAATGAATCCTGTCAGGTACATAAATAGTTTTTTAAGTTCGCCTCCTAACTACTGCAAGCAACTGATTCTTATTGTCAGTGTAATGGCCGAGAGGGTGCTCTCCATCCATGGATGGAATACCATAAACCAAGTGAATAAGTCACATATTTGTGCTTGCACACTTTTGTGAACTCTGCATATCTGATGCGTGAAAAGATGGAAAAGCAAGGCTTTTCTCCTTTGATAGTGATTTAGCCTGCCATTTAAGCTTATCCGTGTGTCTTATTGTTCATTTCCCCATGTGTCTTAATGAATTAAACAGAAATTTCAGATAGAGGCATGTTGACTGAGACTCCTACTCTTGCAAAAAATAGAGTACCTGTCCAACCCTAGTGTCTGGCACTCGGTTTAACTTATCCTGGTCTCCCCAGTCACTGACTCAGGTCCCATGGTACCCAGATACTAACTCTAGTTCTAGATGCAGCATCATAAACACCTTCTGACCCAAGGTCCCCAGCCAGTTGCTGCACTCAGACCTCCATAGACACACACACTGAGAGAATGGAGTTTCCCCTCACCCAGGCTGGGGGTCAGAAATGCAGAACTGCTGAATAAGAACAGGGAAAACAAGTGTACTGTTTTGTTTGTCTGTGACAAGCCCCTCTTATTACCTTATTCCTTCATTTTCCCATCTTTGTTCCTCTCCAAATTGTGGCAGTGTGGACCACTGGAGCCACTCCGGCAACTCAGGCCAACCCCCACGTATGGTGGGCAAGAGCCTAGGCATGACACGTACTTTCTAGTTAGGGTGAAAACTCACCATCCCCCCAGTTCAGTTATTTACATAATTCAATGTTATTGGTTCTTGCTTCCCCCTCCCCGTTTTATGTAAGTTGTATGAATATTCATTTCCCCTTGCTACTATTCATCATTTCTAGAATGTTCTGTGGTACTTGACACCCCATTGGTTCTCTCTCCAAGTCCCTCCCACGTATTGTTTCTATTGGCTCAAGTTCTGTAAACCCCGCTATTCATCCCCCATCCTATTGGTTGTTTCCCTTATCCCCGCCTTCCCTTGTCCCTGTATAAAACCCACTGTGATCCCCTCGGATCCGGCTCTTCGTCCCTGTCCCTTCCCCGGATTAAATCTGCCTGTGGACCATCAAACAAGGAGTCCCCTTTGCTTCTTCGTTTCTGCCTGTGTGCCCTTCCAACTGCTCCGGAGAAAGCCCCTTCAGGTGAGGAGCTTGGTCTCTATCCTCCTTGTTTGTGTGTGTGCCCTGAGAGACTGCCGCAGTCAACCTCCAGGCTTTTGTGTGTGGAGCTGCATGTGTTATACCAAATCACCTAAATTACTTCCTTTTCCCACTTCTTTTTCCTTCCCTAAGAATCTTACAAGAAGTCCTGGGCATTTCAGTCATTAATTGGTCCTCCTTTGCATCCCATATCCACAGACAGCAACCCCTGCCCCCCGTCGGTTCTACAGGAGCTTTAGCGTTGTCTTATATTGTTGGGTTTCACACTTGGACTGAATTGTCTGAGACAGCCAGGGGAAGAGCCTGTATATGGTGTTCCTTCCTCTGAAATTTTAATTTGGGGTTCTCCCTGATATTGCACCCCTGTCCTCCTCTGGGCTTGTGAGGCTGATGGTTCTCCTGTACTGGGCCTATCCTAGCCAGGGCAAGGTATTGTTTCGTCTTCCCCATCTGCCATTGTCTCTTTGGATTCATGTGTTGGTGTGCAGACAAGCTTTTTCGTATACCCAATAATGTAAATGTAAACATATACAAATGAGCTCTCTGGATAGCTAATGGAAATCTAGTCTTTATGGTCAGTGAAGAAAGCAGAGACACTCAGTTTATCAACTGAAGTGTCAGCTAACTAAACCTCTTCAATCTTATTTATTGTTTGAGCAAAGGCTTGACCCATTTTCTGAAAATCTGAATTTATTTGCTTTTGAGAGACCACAGGATATCAGTCATTCACAAATGACTGGCAGAAGTGACGTGGGACTTCTGGGATACCTGTGCTCTTCAAAAGCAGCAGCCGTCAGGCAGGCAGGGTACCTTTTAGATTTTCAAGTGAAATTTTAACTGGTTCACATAATGAAAGTAGTGCTATTATTTTCATTTCTATTACATGAGTTATACTTCCAATAGACAACAAAAAAAACCCCTTGATTTTCTTCTGTATATTTTTGTTAGTGGCTGCTAAAAATAGGTTTCTCTGAAGAACTACATGGGTAGACAAGTGTAATGAATCAGCAGTGCATTAAACTAGGGCAATGAAGCACAAGGATTGCTTTCTTCAAATAAGCTTCCAAATGTAATTTAGATTTTGTTAGCTAGTAAATAGGTTCCGGCAGAACTGATACAGCTGAACCAATATCTAACATCAGTTCACTGAAGTGTGGCTGTCCTCCGGGGTTCCAAATGTCAACATAGCAAAACATTTTATGAGCAGAATGAAGTGAACAGAATTCATCTATAATCTGAACAGTTGTATCAGGCACGACAATTTTGTCTACCTGAATCCTTAATAGATGTGCTCCCTTCACATCTGCACATCATGGTACTTTTCCAAGGTAAGAAGCCTGGGACCTATTTCAATTTGCACACACTGTCCTTATAATTGTTAATTAACAGCACTGTTTCCAAGTAATTAGACTCCACCTTTTCTTAACATTCTATTTCCTAGTGGTTGCACTGCTACATATTTAGGAGAACACAAGAACTCAAAAGGATGCTAGGAAAAAATGCTAACAAATAAAAAAAAAGTTTTTAATGAAAATATTAGCAAAATGATCTAAGTGTTTTGCTCACGGTTTGGTCTTTTTGATAAACAGAAACTTTTGATCAAACTTTAATATTTTGCCTTCCTAAAAGGACAGAGTCCATCAGTCTTTCTTAAAGAGAAGGCATAAAAACTTTTATATGTAATAAGGAAAAACATAAATTTTAAAATTCTAAAACCAAATATTTTGCCACTAACTAGGACTCCTTTTTCAAAATAAGAAGAGATTAAGTTAAACTGCCCATCTTAGATCTTGTTTAAATGATAAGTAAAACGAGAAGTTTGGTACTGGATCTTGGCCATAGTACAGCCAATTTCTAGGAGATTGAATTAGAGGGACAAAAGAAAAACAAAATGAAAAGAAAATATTTTATCAAAAATAGGTTGAACTGTGAGTAACAGGAGCATTTGCAAAGAGGGGAATTTTGGGGATTTTTTTCCCTGCAGAATAGTAACTAAGTCAAGTAATACAGACTTTTTTTTTCCTATAATAGGCTTTATTTGTAAAGAAAATGGTTAAATAACTTAATGTATTCTATTTAAATCAATTAAAAGAACTTTTAAATTACAAGTCATTTTGGAAAAAAGAAGAACCAAAACCACAGAGAAACCGACCAAACAACCAAACAGTCTGCTCTCACAGCTTTAACTTTCTTTGAGATTTCCGACAATGCAGAGCAAGGATAGAAGAAAGGGATGGGAGAAATGAAGGGAGGGAAAAAAGAAAAAAATTCAAATAGAAGTATAATAATAGATATTTTCTCATAGAAGAGGTGCTCGATCCCTCTAATCATCATTAGTAAGCTCAAGACTCAGTTGTTTATTCATCTAAATGGAGAAATCTGTTAGCAGATACTGACATGAAATTAGATAAATAAGGGGTTTTTTAACCCAAACCTGCATTTCATTCCCTTCCTCCCTTCCTCCCTTCCTCCCTTCCTCCCTTCCTCCCTTCCTCCCTTCCTCCCTTCCCCCTTTCCCTCCCTCTTTTCATTCCTCTTGATCCTCTGCTCATTCATTTTCTGTTTCTCTGTCTCTGACCATCCTGTACCCAAGTCTTTAGCTACGCTGCCAAGAGGCTCAGCTTTTTTGTCTTATGAGAGAAAGGCAGTGAGTTAAAAGTGGGCTTGATTTTGTGTAGTGTAACTTGGCCGTGTCCAGGCTCTGCCTGTGCTATCAACTTCCTGGACAAATGCCTGCAATTGGGGCGCATTTCCCTCACTCCACTTTTGATTGGTTTGCATGGCTCATGATATGAATTGGAAGAGAGTAGGGAGTGTAGTGACAATGTTTATTGCCTGGGGAAGAAAAATAATTGGGACTTGTACTGGCTGGGTGCCTTGGCACATCAACAGCAGTGACCATAGTTAAGAGAATGTTTGGCAAGGTTTTTACTGTTGGACTTCTGAAATACATGAAAAAGCCTTCATGGCTGATGAGCCAAAAACACTACTGAGCTATGAACATGAAAAAAACCCCTAAACCAACAAACAAACAGATTTTCGACAAAATAATACAGGAAAAAGAATTAATTTAGGCTATTGTAATTCAATATAAAGAATGCTATTACTCTAAAGTTAATTTTGCACAGAAAAAAAAGATTGTAATGCTTCCACAGAGATAGGTGACATATGTACATTCTTCTTCTTCTGTAGATAGCCGTCATTTTACTTACACTTCTTTACTGCCTTTAAACTTAAATACATCTAAAATACTTTAGTCAAATTTACATAAATTTCTACATTTAGTCTAAACTAGTCATCTATGGTACTTCTTCAGTCAATGAAGAAAGAACGGCATCTTTGGAAAATCAGTGATTCCACTTGGTTTAGACATGTAGATGCCTTTAGACATTACTCTTTCTTTCCATAGATGAGAAAGTCTTGATGAATCATATTATGCTACCATATCAAAACCTTGATTCAGTACTGCAGAGGAAAAAGAATATAAAAATTAGTATCATCACTACCAGAACAGCATCGGAAACCTTTTTTGCCATGCCATACTAAATTCTCTCAGAGTCTTTCCCCAAGGATGCTTTTCCTATGTTCATATCCTTTCGCTTACCAGGACCACAGTCTTTGCTTCAACAAAATGAATGAAGTAGAAATAGGCTTTTCTTCCCTGTCTCTAGTGTCATTCCCTCTCCGAAACCTCAAGAAGCAATATTTTCATATATTCAGTCAGTAATAGTCTGCTGAGGCATAGGCAATTTAATGTGTGCATACAGTGAAGTCTTTCAACTCCAGAAACGCAAGAGAAACCTTCACTGAAACATCACTGACATCACAATGTTTGGTTGTACAAAATTCCTTTGTACGGCATCGCTGTCATTATTGATACGATACTGTCCACGTGAAGACTGTGAAGAAAGTACTATGATGTGTTTAAACTATGCCCTTCCAGGTAGCTAAAAAGAGTTGCAGAACACCTGCTGCAGTCAACAGCACAGAATTTATTAGGAACCAAAGTATTTCTGAATCTTCATCTAGAATATTTAGTAAGAAGATCCAATAGCTAGTAACTGTTCCAATAGAGCTTTAAAAGCTGTTGAGGAAAGTACAGACATCTTAGATTTCTTTTCATTCTAATCAACCATCTATGTCATGTTTCACCAAGTCCCAAATGAAGGTGAAATTGTATTTTTTCCAGTACCCTTTGATATATATTTTGAAGTTGTAGAAATACCTACTGGTCATGTTTTAAGGGAACACTAAAATCAGTTCCATGAAGAGATGACTAGGCAAAGAAATTATTCTTGTCACATAGTATGTATTCTGAAAACTCTTTTTCTGGGTTTTAAGAATCTCTCACTAAAATTCTATCCTATCTTGAAAATTCTATATGGTGTTCCCAAAATATGCAAATTATATTTATATTTTAATTAATTTTCCTGTTTTTAGGATTTTCTGAGAAGCTAGGTTTTTTTTTTTTGGGGGGGTGGTGTTTATATTCTTCTGTAACATAAGAGACACTCTTCATCTGCAGAGACTCAAAAGGTTAAAGAACCAACAAATTGGCTCAGCCATTTTTATTTCCTTTCAATAGTGCTTTATGCTTCATTGTGTGTATCTGTAACCGGTGTCAATGTGTAGATCACAGTTGTGTATATGTCGCTAAAGGGCTGAAATGTTCTCACAAAAAACAGTCTTCAGAATAATACCTAAAAATAATTAGAGCTGTTAGAAAAAATCTGAAGGAAAAAATCCTGGATTTAAATTAAAATGTTTTCGAAGTCTTCTGAGCATGTAAGTGCACTATTTGAAAACACAGTCTTGTTAACCCACCAGCCCCTAATTAGCACAAGAAAAACTGAGTTTTCAGTGGACACAGAAAAGCACAGCTTTGTGAGGAAGGTGAAACTGTTGAGAGTTCATTGTATTTTCAGGGTCAGATTGATGCTTGACAGTTGCATTGTATAACAGTCTAACAGTCTCATAAATATTATAACCAACTTCTGTCAAATTAATTAACAATGAACATTATGTGATGCTTTAGTATTTCTTCTTCTTTTTTTTTTTTTTTTTGGCAGGGGAGAAGTGCTTTTAATTTACATGTCAATTTCAATGTAAAAATAAATATATTTTAAGAATTAAGCTCCTCTCTTGGGACTTTAAAAAAAAAAAATAATGCTTATGTTATGCACATTCCTTCAAGTCATCACCAGAATAATTTTTTCTCATATTCAGGCACCTAGTAGAACCCCCCTGCCATGAGCAGGGACATTTTCTACTAGATCAGGTTGCTCAGAGCACCATCCAAACTGGCCTTGAATGTTTTTGGCGACCTCAGAGACAGCTATAAACCTCAGCTCCTTTCGCTACCTAGGCTATCACTGCAGTCCTGAATCGAGTTCATGCTGTAGGTCAAATGCTGGTGCTGCCTGTTGCGTTTTGGATAAGCAGCACAAAAGGAATGAGTTCTCTCCAGCCCTTGGCAATGACACGGCTCCTGGTACATTTGATGACAGTTTCTGGGCACCCAGAATGAGTTTTTTCTTTTCAGTCCTACCAGGGTGGAGCTGAGGTCCTACCGCAAAAGTTATTGCTTGATCTGCCTCTGTGGAAGAACAAATTTAGGTCTCTTGGTCTCTGATTTCTACCTAAATTTCTTCGTAAGTTCCCCACAGTTTGACCGGATACTTTTCTAGCTCATGTGCCATTGTCTGCTAGATGCTATTTTCAAGGCACTTGCTGCTATTCAGCCACTAAATTATCTTTAAGGTAGACTGCCTTTACAGTTACAGCTGTCTTGACTGGCTGGGTTTTGGTGCTAACCTGAAGATATAATTCCCACATCATCCTTACCTTCTTGCTCTCATGTGATTTGACAGAGGAGAAAATGAACTACAAAACAGCTCCTGCAGTGACTAACACATGTAAACAATTTACCTTAATGAAACTACAAATTTCAGAGAGTACATATTTTGGATAATCAGTTGCCACGGGATTACCTCATGCTGGTAACTTACTGAATAAGGACATACCTGACCTGTTGTAGTCAGGTCAGCAGATAACCCCTATCAGAGTAGCATAGGCCAGCATGATTATTCATGTCTTTGTAGAATAAAAATTTGTGCCAAGGGGAACAGCATCCATCCTTTGAGGACTCTGCTGTTTGCAAGTGAGGAATTCACAGGCCTAAGTCAGGGTTCCACAGGAATATTTGTGCTGGGAAGCACATTCACAATGAGCAGTAAGGTTTATAGGTTTAGGGGGAAAAAAGAAATCTCAGGGAAGCTGTGGTAGCTTGAGATATTGAAGTAATGTAAATGAATGAGTTTCTATAGAGAAGGGGTCAAATATGGTTCAGTTAACTTCCTCAGCTGTGAACTGATACTAGTTTAGTTTTTTATTATAGATTATAGGAGTTTATATCAAGGGATGACTTAGATAATTAATAAAAAGGACATTATACCAGATTCTAGTCTGTTTTTGTGAAACTGCTGGAAAGAAAGATTGAAAGGATTTAATTTTGTTTGGTTTGATTTTGGTTTTGCTTAACTGGAACTTTTTTTTCATTTTCTTATTGTTTTATCTAAGATAATTATTCTTGTTTAGCCAAAATAGGAAGGCACAATCTTTATTTAAGACAGAGGGAAATCCATTGCACTTACAATTTAAATTATTATATCTTAGGCCATGAATTTTGGTTAGCTAATACTCAAGCAGTATTCAAGCAGTATTCAGTACACTGTGGTTCTCTCCTCCTTAACCATGTAAAGGATAAGAATAGTATGAATAATAATTAACTTGCAATGACCAAGTTCTTCACTTCCAAGAAACAGTAAAATTAGGTGTAAGATTCTCTTCTCAAATATGGTCACTCTCATTCAGCTAACATATGACTCCAAGTACCTAAGCATAACCTTGAGTGCTTTACTTGTCTATAGTGTCCTTAAGAATTTATTGGATGTTGACTCCATTAAAAAGCAAACAACAGCATAATTTTATGCTTGCTCTTATATATGACTTCATGCAACAATAGAGAAATAAAGCTTAGAGCTGAACATAATCATAAGTAAATGAGGGAAAAGGATACAGTTTTCAAGTGGTGAAAGTATATTTCATATACTTCCTCTCCAAGCTCTATGGCCTTAAAATAACCTAGACTCTGGTTGTCACCTGAACAAGCGAATTTACATCCATTAAAGATATTTGGGTCAATCTTTACAAGGTTCTATGATATATGCTTAGGTTTTCTGCTTATCAGTCTTTCCTTTTTGACTTCTCAGAGAAAGAGAATGAGTGGAAAGGTACCTTTTCACAAATACCCAACTGACTTTATACTTACTTTTATTTCCTTTGTCTGTTAAGGAGATGATCAATTCTCTTTTTCTCTGGAGACTGAAGTTGATAATCTCAGTGAGAAGAAAGTGTTTTGATAAAGTACGAATTCTTCAATAGTCTACTTAAGTGTCCGTGGCCCTGGTATTAGAGTGAAAACTACAGTTCTGGCATTGTTTAAAAAGAATAAGACATTTTCAGAGAGAGAAAGATTTTAGCAAAAAGGAGACAAAACACATAATTCAGATGTTGAAATAAACAGCAAATTTGTTCTTCCTAAATCAAACTGAAATTCCAGGCAGGGAAAATGTGTCCATTTCAGACTGAAAATGCTGATCCTAGATTCTTTTGTTGATAGATTTTTGAAAACCTTGTTGCGTGACAGACCGAGAAAAAAGAATTGCCTCAATTAAGTGGAGTCTTGCCTATTAAGTGTCAAAATCCTGTCCTGTAACAAACAGTTCAGGGTGTTTTTGCAGTCCAATTGAAAATGACCCCAAAATACATAAAAGCCAGGAGAAGGTTAATATTTGTCCTGAAGACAACAACTGAAATTCCTTGTTTTCTACATACCTTATTATAAAATCTTCAGTTAGAATCACTGATTAGAAGAACAGGGGGAAGCAAAGAAGAACATGAAACAGAAGGGGGAAGCAAAGACTCTTCTCTGCAAGGATAGAACTAGGTAACAGGATCACAAGGCACAAAAAAAAATTCAAATGAGCATCAGAGATATCCTAGGAGGCAGAAAAGTTCATGATGCTTTGACTTCCCCAGCCAACAATAACATACAGAAGATAAAAACCCCTAAGAACAGTATTTCAAATGTACGTCAGCATTATATGTTTCATGCAGTCAGAAGCTGAGTAGATGTTGAAAAAAACCTACAAAACCTGTCCCGTTATGATTGTATGCACGACTTATTGTTATCTTAGGATATGTACAAAACATATTCTGTCTTAACTGCATAAAAAAAGCTGCTTGACATGGCAATGCTTTATCTTCAGGAACAGTTTCTACAGACTGCTTAAAATTACGTTTTTATAATTTGGCCAATTGTACAGCAGAAACTACTGTGGAAGTCTCCTGGATGACTAGGTTTTCTGCAGATTTTCTGAGATATTAAAGAACACAGTTAAGCAGTAGTAATTATCAGTTGATCCATGCACAGCAGGAAGGAACGAACATGGGAATTGTTCAAAGATCTACCTGGAGAGCTCATGCAACCACTAGTCAAACACTTTTATTGTGAAATCTGCTAGGATTTTAGACAATAAATACTTCTTAAGCCTGTCCATTTTCTCATCCAGGCAGAAACTAGCTGGGGAGTTTTTGGATCACTCGGGGAACTGATGACTAAATGCCCTGACTATAAAAATAGGCACATCCCTGGTATCTAGCTACATCACAATTGTAACTCTAGGACAAACTCGAGTTTCATCCTTACATAACAATGAGTTTTCACACATATAACATGGAAGTTATATTTTGAAAAATGTTACAGATTTTGAGTTTACTAGATGCTAAGTAATAGATTCCATAGAACATTTGCAATTTTTTTCAGGAAATAAAAACCACAAGTAACTGTAAGACCTGGATGGAGATTCTTGAAACAGAGAAACTGATCCTTCACTGACTTGCACTTTTACACTTCACAGTGAGAGTTCACTTGCAATTTTTTGTCTGTTTGTTTTCATAAGAAAATGAGTACAATACTAAGCCTGAAAAACTGTCCTTGTATATTAGTCTCCTGTGTATGACAGTTGCCAGTTATAGAGGCATTAAGAAAACTCTAAGAATCAAGTTACATAGCAGTTCTTGCCTAGTGTATCTTTTTAGTTTCATGGAAATCTCTACAAGCAATTGCAGAGAAGAAGTTGGCATCCAGATCATTCAAACAGCCTATGTATCCATCATGCTTTAATTTTTCTAATGTCTGTCTTATTGTTTGTTTATATGACATTCTGATGCAAAGAGATTTATGACTGCCAAGTGGGTGTGGATGTGGGTGGGAAAACAAGCTAACCCTGCTAGAAATTTTATAGAATTTTTTTTCTGGAATTTTCATAGTGGACTGTAGTTCTGGCATAAAAATAAAATCAATAGTAAAAAGAAAAAAAACCCCACAAGTTCGATAACTGTTCCCAATTTATTTCCTTATGCTGTCACTGATACCAATGCAATTCACTATCCTTCCCTCTCAGCAATCACTTTTTCTCACAGTGAGAGGCAAAGCGATACATTCAGTCTTTTCTCACATTAAAACGTCCAATATTCATGTTCATTCCTGAAATCATGCTCAGTTGTTGGGGGGTTTTTAATTTTTTTTAAGTTCTAATATGATCCATACACACTGCATATCAGAATTGGAAAGAGTGACCATGGTCTCATGAATTTATGTAGTGATTTAATCAGTTCTGTTGGGTTTTTTCGTATAGCTAAGAATTGGGCTCTACTTTTCAAAGAAATATCTGTATCAGTCCAGTATGTGTTTTTATTGAGCACTAAAAGATAATTTGGAATCGTTGTTTTTAGACACTCAAAATATTTTCACCATGAACAGTATTTTGAATTTTCCACATTAAAATTGATAAACTGTGAAATCCTGCACAGTATAAAGCAACTACATGCAAAATTCATCCACTGAGCTTTCAGCATCTATAGCAGAAGCATGTGTGCTGCAGTGTGTATTCATAGGAGATGGAGACAAACAGGAATTTTGAGATGAATGGTTCTCTTGTTTTCTTTTCCTGCAAGGAAAAATGAATTGTGCAGTAGAAGCACTTAGCACTCTCCACAGAACATAATAGCATTCTAGATGACTGTGTGAGATGTAGCCATAGATATTGTAGACAGAGTTAGATGAAATGAACTTCATCTCTCGTCCAAGGGCTTTCTAAGACATTTAAGATGGAAAGACTTCATCAGAGATATACCAAGTCTTTGCTTATTATGCTTTTTAATAGGATATCCATCCACTCTGAAAAATGACTTAAGCTGATTTATGACATATAAAGTGATCTAGAATAAATTTAGTCTTCATTCATGGACAAATTCGTGGTCCTTACTACTGGAATGGTGGGGTTTTTTTTCCTTGATTGGGTTTTTTAATTCATATATATAGTAATCAAGGAGAAATATAAAACAGTGTAAGTTTAAGTCATGAAACAGGATTAGTTAGTGAGTAGTCACTGGTAATATTCTAAAGATAAATACTACTTTCTGTATAATACCAACTGCAACCCAGAAAATAGTTGGATTATGAAAATTCTTAAGATTATGATATTTTGAATTTTACAGTGGGCATTTCCTACCTTCTGAGATCAGTCCATAAATCTGAGCAAAAGAATTTTTCTTTTAATAAACAAGAGTTCTTTGTGTTATCAAGAAAAATAAATTTGAAACCTAACCTAAGGATCATACCTAATCACCCATTAAGCCCCTGTAAGAAACTTTAATGTCTATCTGAAGAATCAACGACCTTTACAAAACTCCCATTCAGAAAATAGATTATAGTTTATGTAAGCAAGGCTTTCTGCAGCAGAAAAGAGTTTATGGTCTCATTAAAGGAAGGGAAGCCTGTGAGTGTGACAGCTGACACACTCCACAGGGGATTCATCTTTATAAACACTTGTTTTCCGCTGGGGTTTGTGGAGTGTATAAGGAGAATTTAAAAGAAAGAAAAAATGGTTTCATAAAATCTTAGCAACTTAATTAAAGCTTACTGCATACACATTTTATGCTGGGAAGAGGAAAGTTGGTCGATTTGGTTTTACAGTTATAACTGGATAAGCTTCCTGGGGAAGTAACACAGATACTCAGCACAAATTCACGAAGAAATTAATTCCATCCTTTCTATATATCTCAGTCTCAGCTAATACTGTGACTGCTACAAAAACTTTTCATGTAGAAGTGCTCATTTTCACAAGATACATTTTCCACTGGCTCAGCTTGTCATTTTATTAAACAAAATACATTTAAATGCTATCATCTATTTCAAACTGTTTCCAAAGGGTTCACTGTGTACTAATCTAGCATAGCTAGAAAAAGCAGTAACACACAGTAGCAAGTGAATAATGAAAAAACAAAGATACTATAGTCCTATTTTACAAATAGGCATTGTCAGATATATCAGGTATATGATACTGAGGGATCTGTATCATTTTCAGTATTGAACTAGAAATATTTATAAAAGAAATAGTAAGTACTAATGATATAGTTTTTGAAAATTATTAGAGTGATGATACCAAGGTCTTCTCGTATTAAAAACGCTGTTCCAGTCACAGCCTTATCTGGCATTACAGGCTTTTCAAAAATTTACCTATATAAATGAAAAAAACCCCATCCCCACAACAAACCCCAAAATAAAAACAAAGTTGAAATGAGTAGTGTGTAAAAGCCAGATGTGGTGGGTTGGCCTTGGCTGAATGCTAGCTGACCACCAAGCCTCTCTCTCACTCCCTTCCACAGTAGGATGGGAGAGAAGAAAAAAAGATGGAAAAATCTTGTGGCTCCAGAAAATGGCGGTTTAAAAAAGCAAAAGAAAAGGCTTCACATGTAAGTAAAGAAAACGAGAAGATTTTATACCCTAATTCTCATCAGCAGGTGATGTTTGGCCACTTCCTGGAAGAAGGACTTCAGAACACATAGTGATTGCTCTGGAAGACAAACAGCATAGTGACGTTTCCCCACTCTTTTCTCTTAGCTTTTGTTGCTGAGCAGTGTCCCTGTGGTATTGAATATCCCTTTGGTCAATTTGGATCAGCTGTCCCAGCTGTGTCCCCTCCCAGGATTTTGCCCATCTCCAGCCTACTGGTGAGGGGGCAAAGTTGGAGAGACAGCCCTGATGTTATGCCAGTGCTGCTCAGCAGTAGCCAAAGCACGGGTGTGTTATCAACGCCTTTCCAGCTACCAGAGCAAAGCACAGCACTGTGAGGGCTGCTATGGGAAAAGAAACATCCCGGCCAGACCCAATACACCAGGTTAAATCAAACATTTAAACAAGTGCAGTCTGGCATAGGTGAATATAGACATACTCCAATAAAATAATTCAGAAAACCCTTTTCTAGACTTCTTAGATGATTTCAACTTTGATATTCCTTCATTACTTAAAATTATATCACTAGAACTCTTTCTAGAACAATTACCTTTGATGAGATACCTACTTGAGTATCTATAGCTACCCTGAAGTAATTTCAGACCTGGGAATTAAGTACTCACATTTTTAAATCTCCTGGAGAACATTGTGTATTAGGTCTTTTCAAACCAAGATTAACTGACTACCAGGACAGAATTCAGTTAGAAACATAAACAGAGCATGAGTTGGTAATCGCTTAAATTATAGGCCCAGTCAAAGAAGCCTTCAGAACACGACACCTGCAACCCAGAGTGAATGACTGAATCTTCAGGCTCATAAATTCATAGGTTAAAGGAGATATTATTGTGTGTTGATCTTGACTCATGGTCAGGTGCCCAACAAATTGATCTCTCACTTCCCACCTTGCCCCAGAAGTCACAAAACAAAATGAAAAAGCATTTGGCTCAAGGGAAGGACATTGAGTTAATGTATTTGACAAGTTATTGGAGAACGTTAATGAAATTTTGTTTGTCTTTGTAAAGAGCAAATATTGACCAAATTGGAGTGAAACTGTTTATATGGGCACTAGTCTCTTACAATTCTCAGTGATTTCAATGATGTTGACCCATTTTCTCACATATTTGGTTATCCTTACAGCTAAAACTCTTCAGGCATTTGCTATGACTGATGTTAACAGTTTTGCTATTATTATTATTAGTGTTATTGAAACTAAATAGCTAATGTATCGCCATGCAAAATCTTTTTTTAAGAATCAATACATACAATTAAAAATATGCTACATAGGGATTTCTGTTCATAGCTTGAGATGCTTTTGTTTCCAGCCTTGGTCATGGAAGCCAAATATATCTGTCATTCTACTGCTGCCTGGTATCAGGCTACCTTACTCTTGGCATTATAATGGACTCAAAACTCTTAATTATTTTTATAATCATTGGTAGTATGACAAGAATCCATTGTAGATGAATAATCTTAAAATGGAACAATTCCAAATTGGTCCTGATCAAACAGCACTTTTTTGGAACTTCTACATTTTTTTTATGGCTTGAAATAAAATTAAAGCATGATGCATATGATTGAATGCCATTAATATTGACTATTCCTCTGCTTATCTCCCAAACTGGCAATGGCATTCTGTGAGGGAGCTGAATGTGAAGCAGTTAAATATTCCCCATAATATATGTCTAACAAATATACTGTCTTCATTAATCATTCTGCATAGATTTTCTACTTCATTCCAACACTTTTCAATTAAAGTTGTAAGAATTATAATGACTTTAAAATGGTAAACTTTATTCTACACCAAGCATTAGTTATGCCATCATTAGTTATGTCTAATTCATAGGAAAAATGAGCTCTGGCAGATTTATGGTGGGTTTTTTATTCATTTTTATGTCCTCATAGGTTTCATTACAAATTGAAAATTTAGGGGATTATTTAAACACTAGGCATTAAATAGCCATAATGTGTGTGTTCAGAAAAAGACAATTGCTTATTTGTAGGCAGCAGGAACTGAGGAAAATTCAATACATGAATTTGAAAGAGAAGGAAGTCTATTCAAAGGAAATCTTTACAATGTGGTGAAGAAATATGGGTTAAATTTTTAACACTGAAATATGCTCAATTGATGATAATCGTGGCTTTATTAGATTTTGGCAGTGTTATGTTTTAATTTTTTTTTAACTTTGAAATACCACATGAATCAATATCAGAATTTCTCAGAGAAATACCATATGCATTAAATTATGAGATTGTTGACTTTCAGGTGAATTTTTAACTGCTATATTCTATATATTGGTTTTATTATGCGATTACTATTTAAGTATGCAAAATGATCCTCCACGCATATTCCCTCGTAATTAATCTATTTTAGGCTATCATTAATTTAGATATATATGTAATGTGCCTCTTTTATTTACTTCTTATTTATTTTTATTAAATTGGAAACTGAGTAAGCAATATATAGGGAAAAATATAAACATACACTGAATAGGAAAAAAAAAGGCTTTTTTATGTTTTTTCCTATATGCTCTCACTGAATCACATTTTTGCTTAAAAACTTTTACTTTCCTTAGTATAAAATCTGTCAATTCCTTACATGTACCAAAAGCAGCTTTTTTAATGTCCATATCTATGTGATTTTTTTCTGTTCTAAAATGATATTTTCTTTAAATTACCTTTTTTTTTCCTTTCCATTTCCTTCTTGGAAAACAGCAGCCCTTGGTTTGTAATTATGGTGATTTACTGCAAATCTTAGGAAATTATTGTTTCTTAATTTACTCAAGCCAGAAAAACCTTTCACTTTTGAATATGACACTAATTAACTAAAAACTTACTATTTACCATAGTTTAGCATTGCATACTACCACAACTCAGAACCAAAACCTTTATATTTTACCCAAGTAACTCTTCAGAGAGCCAGGCAGATACCACAGGTTGCCCAGAAAGGTTGTTCAGATTGTCCTTCAATGTTTTCAAGACCTAAAAGATCACAGCAACATGGTCTGATCTCTGAGCTAATTCTAATTTAAGCAGAAGTCAGACATTCACAGGTCATTTCAAATCTGAACTAATCTATGCTTACGTGATTTTGAAGCTTACATGCCTCCATTTTTTTATCAGTACAACTAAGGAAAAAAATTCTAAAAATGCCATAAAATATTTTAGGATTTCCTGGTGGTGATGAGACACTGAAAGAAGTTGTGATTTGGCTGTTTCTTTTTGAGCAGGGTGATTTTTTTCTTTTTTTCCCTTGCCTTTCTAAATAATTGCTCTTCAATAGACTCCTTTTGTTATCCAACCCATTTTCATTACAGCCTTTGTTCTATGTATTTTGTGGTGTTTATTTTATACACAAGAGGCAGAATTAATTTCCCCTAAATTTGGCCCTCTGAAATGCCTTACAGAGTCTAATCTAGTACTTTATGCTGGCTCAGTAGTTAACAGAAAGAAAATGGCATCTCTAGAGGATGGCTAATACAGATACCTAAAATGGTAAGAATTACTTATCTTTTGACACCTCCTGTCTTCTTTACTGGAAGAGCCCAGGTGATTAGCAAGGAATTGATGCAATCTTTACACAGTAAAAATAAGGATAAAGTAATAACATCTACTAAGACTGGTTTCGTTAACATTGTTTCCCGGTGGTACTTACTGCATCATTATGCTGAGGTATTTTCAAAGATTTGTGTTCTTGACGTCACTTTGCACTGGCTGATCAGGACTTACCATTGATATACCCTCTAAGTTTGTAAACTGAGGATTTTTCCACATTTTAATATGGCTCATTTAGATTTGTCCACAAATTAGTTGACATGGGATTTTGATTTAAATGTACATCAGTCATTAATACTTACTAGACAGTATTCTTGGGCTGGTACTCTTGCTTGATTTGAAAACTATGTTCACATTTCTCATCTCATTCTTTCCATCACCTTTAAATCTATCTCTGGAGTCAAAAATTTAAGCATCTGGAATGCAAGGAATCCAATGTATAATTAAAAGTTTCTAATTATGTTCTACAAGCTTTTCCTTCATTTTCCATGCACAGAATAAACTATGTATGCTTTTTTATATAATATTAGGTAGGAACTGTTACATTATGCAAGCATGATAAGACAAGGGTTAGTAATTCTTTGGTCAAGATACACAAATAAGGTATAAATTCATTATGCAAATGAGGTTCACATCTGGAATAGTCATTTTGGTAAATATGAGTCATCATATACAAACTCATAAACAGGAAATATTTTTGTTAGAATAGCAGTAAGGACTAATTTCCATTGCTGAGTTAGTGAACACCCGTAAATGTGGTGATTTATTATTGTAGAAGTGGAAGGATTTGCTCCTGACTGGAAGAAATGAGGCTAAATGAGACTACGAAATCCTCAGGGATACATCATTCTCTGGTATTTTCTTTGTTTGCATGAAGTTTCTAGCATCACTCATACGACTTTCAGGAAAGCTTCTTTTCTACAAATAACTCAAATCTAAAAAAATTTTGACTTGATGCCTAGAAAGCAATTTAGAAAGCAATTGAGTTTTTGAAGGGAGTACAAAAGTTATCCCATAGCTTTTGTTCATAAAACCAGAAAGAAGCCAGGCAGAAGACTATCAAATTTAGGTTTGAAAGAGCACTCTTCAAGGCTCTGCAAGGGAAAAGAACAACCTAGCAGTGACCTGATGGAGAAATGAGTTAAAGACCTTGCTCTCTTTTCCATCTCTATAATTTTTTGGAGCTTAAGCTTCATTATTGTGTTTTTGATTGGATCTCACAGAAAGAAATTTCTCTAAGCTGGTAAAGCTTCCAGAAAGAAAATGACCAGAAAGACCAGAAAGAAGAGAAATACATCTGATACCTATACAGAGCTATTTCAAATGGGAGAGAATACCACAATAATGTAAAAGATAATTCTGTAGAGAGGAACAAAGAGATTTTAAAGATAATTGGATTTCTTTTCTCGTTGTGTGACAAAGCAGTCTAAAAACATTTTAAGTCCTTAAATGTCAGGTGTGTTACAGTTGCCAGAAGCAATTCTGAGAGCATGGAGAGTTGATCCCATTATATAAAGTCTAATTGAACAGATAATTTTTAATTTTGACAGTTTAGTTCTAATCGTCAAGCTTTTGATTAAGTGAATAATATTTCAAGACAAAATTTAAATGTATCACCAGATTTCTATGGCCTGATTTATCTTATTTTGAGAAGAAATAATTTAGATAAAGTAGGAATAAAAATCATCTACAGATTTTATAATATTAATTATGGGGATTTTGTTAACTGTTAAGACAGAGACAAATTCCCAAATAACTACAGCTTCAAAAAAACTATTTACTAATGTTGCTAAT
The DNA here is from genome assembly GCA_013397115.1 of Edolisoma coerulescens. Classification (NCBI taxonomy): domain Eukaryota; kingdom Metazoa; phylum Chordata; class Aves; order Passeriformes; family Campephagidae; genus Edolisoma; species Edolisoma coerulescens. Next base: position 448,140 of record VWZW01008202.1, on the reverse strand, counting down.
ATTATTACAGATTTTAGATAGGTCTTAGTAGGCTCCTTTTTACCAAACAACCTCACTTCTGTTGCATATATTGGCAAATCTAGAAGAAACAGCACCAGCTAATGACCCTTCTGCACCAATATACAGAATGGGACTATAAATTTGCTCCACTGTAATGAGACCCCACCTGGAGTACTGTATCCAGCTCTGGGTTCCCTGACAAAAGGAGGACATGCACCTGTTAGACTGAGTCCAAAGTAGGGCCACTAAGATATTCAGAGGATTGGGATACCTCTCCTGGGAAGGGAGGCTGAGAGAACTGGGGCTGTTTATCCTAGAGAAAGCTTAAAGGCGACCTTCTAGCACCTTTCCAGTACCTAAACAGGGCTTACAAGAAAGCCAGAAAAATGAAAATGGGCTCTTCTTCTGTCTCAGGTGAAGTGGAAAACAACACTATGCTTAACTGGGGCATAAATATTGCAGGGCAGAAAAGGATTAAAACTGCTTCACAGGTACATAGGACAGCATGCTTTAAATAAAAAAGAGTTTCAGCTCCATGCAAGGCACATTACCCTTATTTTTCTCCCCAGCTTTCCGTGATTTCATGGTGAGCTCCACTGTCCCTTGTCCTGGGTGACTGGGGTACCAGGACTGCTGATTGTTTTAGAAACAGCACAGCAATGCATCATTGTAAAGGTACTTGGGAAGAAACTAGCCTGTGAAGTTTCAAAAGATTCCCAGAATAGGAATTAATATCATTATGGTTTTTTCATACTAGAGTAATTCTTCAATTGTTAGCAGTTCTAACTACTAGGTCTGTGTATATGTACAAAATTGGTCTGTGTATAGATACAAAACAGGAGTAGAAACCTATTGTCTCTGTATAGACAAATTTTGGAGTAATTTTTGTTTTAAGGAAAGATAGCTACTGCAGGGATTAAAGAAGAAGACATTGAGGAAACAAACCTTTCTTTCACATGAACAGTGACCAAAAGGTAATAGATGTGCCCTGCTCACCTGTGCATTTTGGCTTATGGAAATTGCCATGAACAAGACTCACTGTGTTAGTGAGACTTGATCAATGGAACGGCATGCCAAAGTCCTAAATTTTCTTGTTGCCCTAAGATATTTCTTGGAATGCCCAGTGTTAGGAGATTATTTAGGTGACCCAGTAGGTTTTTTGTTTCCCACCCCTTCCACCCTCCATTTCTTAAAGCATGTTTTTACTCATCAGTTTAATGGAAATAAAGCAAAATTTAAAAAAAAAAAAAAAAAAGAAAAGAAGAAGAAGAAAAGTGATAGAAGTGAACATATGAATTTTGCAAGACACTTATTCATTTAATAAAATGCTAATAGTTATTCACAAAATGCTTCTTAATAAATCAGAAAAATAATGTTCAAGGAAATGCCAAGAGGTTTTCTGTTCATCCATTAAAACTGCACCATTTAATTAAGTCAATAAACCAGCAGGTAACATTATCTTCTACAGACTTAAATATGTTTTTCAGAAGTAAAATGGAAGACTTACTTCCAATTACACACTAATGCTATTACATTAAAAATTATTACTTTTCTTTTAAAGAACTGGTCATGTTTATTGAATGAAATAAATCCGCTTTATTTTCATTAGTAGGTATTTAAAGATTCTTGAAATCTTAATATCCAAGGAGTCATAAACCAGGTTGAGGAACATTGCAGCATGTCTCACTTTTTCTATCTGAATGATCTCTTCATGTCCTAACTCCTCTTCAAAACATTCCAGTTCATTGGATTTATTCTTCCTCTAGCATGGTTGGTTGTGGGGGAGTGGTGGGATGGAGGAGTATATTGTACATCTTTCAAGAACTATCAGGAAAGCAGGAGAAAGGAAACAGGCTGTCTTAGAAAACATTAAGATAGCCCCAAACAAACCTGGGACTGAGGAGAAAGCAATCCCAACGCCATGTGCATCATTTTAGACAAGCCCTCAGGATGGTGCTGACTTCTTAAAAACCTACTTTCTCCCTTCAGCTTATTAAAGGACCAGTGGAAGGTTGAGCATAACATCCAAAAATAATTGAAAGTTATGTATTAAAATGGGAATTGATCTATTAATGAGACATTTTTGCAATAATTAGACCATGTGGATTGGTAAATGGTTCATTAATCTAATTTCTGGTTCTGTGTATAGGATGTTTCCTTTTTCCCAACACAACAATCTGTGTGTAACATAACTGAAAACATGGAAAAGTGGAGTGAAAAATTCAACAACTATTGTAAGATTGAATAAGAGCAAGACTACAAAACAGTTGTTTCTTATATCAGAATATGCTCAAAAGCAATAACACAAATTAGATAAGTGATCAAGTGTGTTAGGATGACATCTCAGATTTCAAATGAATGACATAATTTTACTTTTGATAGTTTTGAATTTGTGTTTCTCTTTTGCTTATGCAAGAAATCTCAAAAAACACCTAAACCCACCCTAGACCCACCCTTGTACTTATCTCATAAAAACCCCAGGATTTTTAAAAAGTATTATTTTTTATTTCAGAACTTATCAAAGTATGGAAATACACTCTGCTTTGCTACCAGCTTTGTTTAGCCTTGAGTTGGTGTGGGTTATCATTTGGGGGAGGGTGATACCAAATCATTTTTCATAAGATAACTAAACACAATTATTGTATTGATTTCAATTTTGAGTTAGAAGAATAATCTTTCACTTCTGATACTTATTCCTATGAATGAAATTTAACTTAGAACCTCAAAATATAGTAGCCTGAGCTATAAAACATAACAAATTTCACTGAATTCCCCATCTCCAGATTCTAAAGAATATGTTTGGTGGAAAAATATAACTCAAGCTTAATATTTTTAGAACTTTTTCTTCAACTCTGAAGTTGGAAGTATAGTAATTAGCTATTATTTTCTCTTTTCTCTCTAAAAAGTTCATATGTACAAAAACAGTTCAAGACCTTTTAAATGTATTCTCCATGATACATCCCTCAGCTTTAAGACATGTGTCCAGACTTCTTAATGAACACTCCAACACATAGCATAGGGGAAATCCCAAGTAAAATCCTGTTATCTGTCTAAACTTAGCCCATAAGAAAAAATGAGTATAGGTGTATTTCTGATCTGTTTCTGAACTGCTGGAAGTTTTCTGAAGAAGATATGTATAGACTGTAGGACAGCTCTGGACCTATTGCTCAAAACGTAGAGTGAATGCCTACAAATATTGTTTACAAAAATATGTTATTTCTTTCTTCTTCCTTTCAAATATTTTCCTTTATATCTACTATCTCAGTTGTAAGATCAATTGCCACAGGAGTATGAAAAAGATCAGATCCCATTTTAGCCTTGTGACTTTCAAATCCACAGTTCAAATTTTCCTATTCCCATACGGATTTCTAAATCATCAACACAGTCTATGAGGAATCATGCATCATAGCTGGCATGGTAGGTGGTTCATTGTAAGGCAAAGAACACAAATGATAGGTCATAGTGGTTGCCTGACGCTCTTGTTCCTGCTATAGATCTATTAATGCTTGCTGAAGTGTTCTGGCTCTTAGAGCAAATCTAGAAATAATTAGGAATGAAAAATTCTTTTTCCTCTAGCCCTGAAAGTTAATGCATTCCATTACTTCAAGCTGATGCAGAATGAGCACTTTTCTGGAAAACTGTGATCAAGGCAGAAAGGTAATTTTTAAATGATTATTTGTCTTAAATATTGATTCACTCTTGCCTATGCAGAACTCTGGAATCTCATTCATTTTATCCCACTCTAATGTAGAAGGTATTTCATGGCCAAGACCTTGAGCATGGGACACTGTACCTACACTTGTCATCTCCACAGAATAAGAGAATCATAGAATAGTTTGGATATGAAGGGACCTTTAAAGGTCATCTTGTCCAAACATCCTGCAATGAGGAGGGACATCTTCAAAGCGCCATTCCACCTTGCCTTAAACACCTGAAGGGTTCAAAAGGACCCAATTCTTCAGCTTGTCCAGGTCCCTTTGGATGGTACCCCATCCTTCAGATGTGTGTCATCTGCAAACTTGTTGGGTCTTCCAGGGTATTAGCATTTAGATAGCCCAAAGGCATGTTGGTTTATTCGAGGTTTTCACTTACTTCCAGATTTCAGATTAAGTTAGCAAATAGCTTTAAAGACAATATCTAAACTTACTTTTTCTTGTAGTACACTTCAGTTAGTAACCCAAATTACAAGTAGGTTGTCTGTATGGTTTTCAGTAAGAGGAGGTGAGGCACACTATTAAAACAGTTAAGATCTTCTGGAAAATACATGCTATATGTTATCTTAACAAGGAATTTCTGATGTGATCAAAGAGAAGCAAATTGTAATCAATGATATTGTAACACTGATGAATTACATTGACTGATATGTCAAAACAAGTTCTCAGCATAATAATGAGATGTATTCATGTCAATCATTGTTTCTTTCTCTCCCTGATTGTAGTTCCTCAACTGCACAAGCAAACTGCATTACAACAACCAAAGATATTCCAGTTCCTTATCCAATGTATAATAGAGGTGAATGAATGAATCATCAACTTACTGCTGAAGAAGAAATGATGGACAGGGTTAAATTTTACTTTAAATTTATGTATCTTACACAAATCTTGTGCATCTGATTTAAGTCAAAAGTAAATGTAGTTCTGCTCTTGAACCACATTGTTGAACCACAATACCTAATATTGCTAAAGTTAAAATACAGCAGTCTATGGATAAAAGTGAAAAGAAACAGGTCATCTCTAAGTCTTCAGCTGGCAGATGAGTTGTAAGTGCCTGGTAAAAAGTAAATAGATAAAATACATGTTTTGAGGGGTGCTTGGAAAAACAGTTGGGGGTTATGGAAAACTTCGAGGTAAAGCTTTAGCATTTTCCGAAGTTGTTTATGAAGAGGAAAAAAAAAGACATAATGTTATTATTCCCTTTTGCATCTCAGTTTTCTGTACAAGATCAGGAAATAGCAGATGCTACAATGCCTGGCTGAAACCTTGTGTTGTTTATCTTCCAGAACAACAGCTACTTGTACTGAAGTGCTATTTCTCAGGAAGCAGATGGACATCACCTGCTTATAGGAAGTAGAGAATAAATCTAGAAAATAAATTTTTTCCTTTCCTTTGCTTCTGCACTTGGTGTTTGCTTTTGCTTTATTAAAGTGCTTTTATCTTAACTCACAAGTTTTTTTCCGACTTATTTTCTTCCATGCATCCTGCTGAGAAGGGTAGTGATAGAACAGACAAGGTCAACCCATCACAAATCTCTTGTTAGTATTACAATAAACCCCAGTGTGTCACATTTCTATACTTGAAGAAATAAGAAACACGGAACTGTAATTTCATCTTGTTTTCCTTCAAAGTATGGGTGTTTTAATCTCAGTAGTGACTCCAGCTGTGCACAGAAAGCAATATAAAATCTTTAGGCCTAGATTTTCAAACATAGATGAAAAGGTCAAGAACATATTATGCACAAAACAAATGTCAAGAAACATGAATTTCAAAACGGTCCTGGCATTCTATCTTTCTAAACCTGATTCCAGATCAATGAAAAGTTTCCTGGATGGTCATTTCAGAAGAGTTGCAGTTAATGGCTCAATGTCCAGTTTGAAGTCTAGTAGTGAGTGGTGCCTCTCCATGCTAGGACCAAGGCTATTAAATGTTTTCATCAGTGACATAGGCAGTAGGGTCAAGTGCATGCTCAGAAATTCTGCACACAGCAACAAGCTGAGTGGTACAGTTAATATGTTTGAGGGAAGAGATGCCATCCAGAGGGACCTTGACAGGCTAGAGAAGTAGGTTCATGCAAATGTCATGAAGTTCAACAAGAGCAAGTAGAAGGAATGTCCTATGAGGAGCCGCTAAGGATTTTAAGTTTGTCTAGCTTGGATAGAAGGAGGCTGATGGATGACCTTATTGCTCTCTGCAGCTTCCTGAGAAGGAGATGCCATGAGGAAGATGCTCTTCCTCTGCTCTACTCTTGTGAGACACCATCCTGAAGTACAGCTCTGGGGCCCCCAGCACAAGAAGGACATGGACCTGTTAAAGGAGATCCAGAGGAGAACCATGAAAATGATCAGAGGGCTGCAACATCTTTCTTACAGAGGAAGGCTGAAAGAGTTGTGGTAGTTCATCCTGGGGAACAGAAGGACCTGGAAAGACTTTCTTTCAGACTTTCAGTACTTAAAGGGAGTGTCTAAGAAATGCGGAGACTTTTTATAAAGGTCTGTAATAAAAAAGAATAGTGCTCTTAACTAAAAGAGGGTAAGTTTACTTTCAACATAAGGAAAAATATTTTTACAGTAAGAGTGGTAAGTGAAATAGGTTGACTAGACTAGCTGTGGATGACCCATCATCTAAAAGTATTCAAAATCACATGGACAGTGCTTTGAGCAACCTGAGGTGTTCCTGCCCATGGCAGTCATTGGACTAGATGATTTTTAAAGGTCCTTTCCAACTCAAATCATTCTGATTCGATCAATCTATGATTCGATGACACCATGATCTTTCCTGGGTGCCAGATGATCACCAAGTCACTTTCTCACTCCCCTCCCTCAACAGAATGACTGAGGGAGAAAGTTTTTAGGCCAAGATATAGAATGGGAGATCACTCAATAATTAGTGTCACAGGCAAAGACTGTTGATTTAGTTTTTTCCATTGAAATAGATTTGGGTAGTGAAGACTAAATTAGGAGAACATCTCCAACTACCCCATACTTCCCATGCTCATCTTTACTCCTTCATTCTAGACTCCTTTACCTACCTTCTCCTGAGAGGGGCAGGATAAATGGGGAATAGGGTTTATGGTTAGTCCCTAAAAGTTCCTCTCTGCTGCTCCTTCCTCCTTATATTTTTTATCTGTCCAGTGTAGGTTCTCACAACTAGGTGAAACCCATGGGAAAAAAACCTGCTCAAACATGGATCCGCTGTGGGCAACAGTTCCTGTCAAGACACTTTGATTCAGCATAGCCTTTCCTTAGGTCACAGTTCCTTGAGGAAATACTCTCCACAGGCTACAGGGAAATACCTGCTCCAATGACTGATATATCCTTCCTTCCTTCCTTCCT
>VWZW01008202.1:405177-440974 GCA_013397115.1 Edolisoma coerulescens | reverse complement strand
TTCCTTTTCCTTCCTTCCTTCCTTCCTTCCTTCCTTCCTTCCTTCCTTCCTTCTCCCTCCCTTCCTAACATTGATATTTGCAGGATTGTTTCTCTCCCTGAAGAGCTTCAAGGGGCAGAGGAGGTACTTCAGCAGGGTCATGGTGATGAAAATTAGGAGCCTTGGCAAGGTCTTATCCTTATTTTCTTTAGAAGCACCTTCTAAGCAAAGCCTATTACCCTCAGCCTATGCCTGGGCTACAACTCAGCTGTGTTGTAATGATGTCTGTATCTCTCCATGCACTTCATTGATCTGACCTCTGACAGGTGCAATTGGCTTCTCACTACAAATGTGCCCCATACTGTGGGCTTGGAGCTCCTCCTGGCTGCCTCCCTGTGCCTGCCCTGCCCCTTGGCAGGAGCACCTTCCCTGCTGAACCAAGCATCCACTGCAGGTAGTAACTGGCCCCGTGGGAACAGCCAGCCTGCTCTACACTGAGTTATATGTTTGCATATCATTGTGTACTTACAAAAAAATGCATTTAACCTGCATACTGAGCTTTGCATTCCGACAAAGAAACTGATGCCACAGACATCCTAAGAGAAAAGTTAAACATGGTGCTCGACTGCTGTGTATAGTTTTTGGAGGTAGCTGTTTCAGAACAGCTGCATTTCTCCCAACAATTTCTGAGCAATCAGAATTCCTTATAGGCTGAATTACCTATCACTTTTGTGTGTTTCTGGTATGTGTACCTTGAGGAAAGTCCATTTAGACTGAGTCAAAGACTCATCATTGATTGTCCTGGGAAAGCCAAATGACAGTCAAATGACAGTGTTAGAATGGGCAAAAAAGGGTACGAAATCCAACAAGGCAATCATACTGATTGCTTGAGTGTGAGAAACTCTCATTTTTTATGATTTTATGTTTTTCCATTAGTAGAATAAAATTTCATGTCCGTATGCTTTACTTGCTGTAAAAAGGGTTCACTTTCAGCAGTGGGTGGGGGGTAGCAGGGAGTCCACAGTCTGGGGTGGAGAATTTTAAGGCATTTAAAATGTTAGTTTTACTATTGTTCATTCTATTTCTATGGAGATACACTGATGCTCTAAGACATTCTTTGTTTTTTAGATACCTTCAAGGACCAGACAAAATATGTCTGTGTTTGCCACAATAAAAAAAGGTGACATGTCCTCATGCTGTTAGACTCGTGTCTAGCTAGATCTATGTGAAAATAATCTCAGGATGAAACCTTCAGTACTACATCTCACTCTGATATGGCCATAAACGCGCATGGTTTTTGCCTTTTGGTGGGTCAGATAGCCCCCAAGAGCTGTCAAAAATGGGCTGACTTTCTAGCATTACCTTTGACAGCAATTTTTATATGTTAAGCTAATGAAATTTCTTTATACTCAAAAGCAAAAACAAGGCTTTACATTTGAAAGTATAAGATATAGCCCGTTTTGGCCTCCCATGCTCTTAGGAAAAAAACTCTATAGCTCTTTCTTAAGTCCTTCCCACACCTGTTACTACCAAATGTAATCAAATCCAGTCTTTTCATTCAGTCTACTCATTATCATACTGCAGCCCACTACTCTTGCCTCAGGATGAGGGAACTGAGAGTAAACTGCAGCTCTGCTTCACACCTAGCCAGAGCTCTGCTAGGCCAAGTGAGAAAGCCTTTAATTTTATTTCATGAAATGCTACCAAAAAAAAGGGAAAGCTATGCAGTATTTATATAATATAAGTTCCCTAGTATCAGTTTTGCTATTCATATTCACTAGGTGAAAATTATCTTTACAGCCTTTTGAAGCCTTAAAAACCCTTAAGATATGTTTGGTTTGAGTTGCAGCTATTTTTTTTATTAATCTGAGCTTTTTTGGCTTTGGCTTCTGTACATTATCTAAAGCTTGCCCAGCCAGCTGGCCTGAGGAATAGAGCAAAACTCATTAGAACATGCAAAGTATATGCCTGGCAACACCATTTCAATTCCTGCATGATCAGCTCACAATCTACAAAGAAATTTCAGGAAGACTTTGCTGCCAGGACACCGCAGGAGATGGGAAGTGTGCCACAAGAGGTCAAAGACAATCTAGCTAAGGGTTAGTTTTCTGGGTACAAATGAATAATTTGCTGTTCTTGCTAAATATCTACGCAATGGTATGGTAAAACCTTAACCATCAAAACCTTTGCCTTTGAATTACTGCTTTTAGCAGACTCTTTAGCAAGCTAACTCTCAAACATGTGGATAGGGAGAATATAAAGGTCTTTCTGGGTATTAAGCAGAAAATGATCAGGAGGATTCAGGTAGTCCCTTTATTCCTGGCAACTGAATCAAGACAAAACAATATAAAGGATGATTTCTGATTGTCTTTGAAATTTTTCTTGGGGATTAAAATCTTAAAAATAAAAAAAATACTGCTCCTACTCACTCCAAGCAAGCACCAACAATTTCCACAGATGCTGAAATAAATCCTAAGCCTTGGGAATGATTTTGATTAACTTGGACTGTTTAAGTTTTGGAAATACAGGCTGTCTTTAGTCAGCTGCTATTAAGAGATACTGGGACTGTCTAGTTAAACACAGAAGCAGTGGTCAGCAAGCAGACATTTTTCTGAGTGCCAGTGTTAGCTTTACATTTTTCATTGATTTCACCATCTTTCATTGGGTCTATACTACTTGTAATGGAGTTACTCCTGGACACTAGCATACTCTGGTTTATATTGCTTATTTACAGAACAGGAGTATTTTATCTGTTTCTGGCATGGAATTTCATTGGGATATTTAGTCTTCTCCCAAGCATTTTCCAGATATGATGGGGAGGGAACTGGCACTGGCCAGGATTATTTCTCGTACTGACTTTAGCAGGAGTCTATTTTGGATGCAAAGGAAGAAGTATAATCTGTTTGTCAATATAATTTTGACACATTTGCCTGTATCCAAGGCAATGTTTTATATTAGGATTTGAGCCTTTACAGTTCTCTGAGCTGATGTATAACTCACTCTGTAGTCATTAAAAAAACAATGCATCCCTGAATTTTGCTATTCTCATCCCCATACCTAGGTCATGTGTCTGAGTCTCTCAGTGTTAGTAATTATAGAGATACACATCCTTCAGTTCCATTAAGGATGTTAATTTTGGAAATGTTACAGATGCTGGGGATTTTTTTTCCACTACACCAAACAAGTAGGCAGAGGAATTCTTTTATTCTTTATTTATTAGTGCACTAGCAATATAATTTTGATTTTTAGATGAAAAAAAAGCAAAACGCAAGAAAAGCAAACCCCCAAACCTGAAAAAACACAGCCTTCTCTAAGTGGAAGACGGGAGAATTCCAATCTGAAAAGCACCTATCTGCCTCACTTATCAACCTTGTTTTCAACACAATTTCAACAAAACCCCCTCCCCATTCTAATGTATGTTTCCTCAGGTCTGCCTTAGTCCAAGTGTTGACCATAGAAAAGGCATTATATTAAGATCACAGTTTTATAAACAAAATTACTCCTAGAAATATATTGCCTTAAAATTTCTTTACATTTGAATCTAGTCTTTTTTTACACTTATTATATTGGAAAATTTTGTTCATTTCTTCTGCACCTTATATTTTGGAGATGTCATTTTACACATTTCCACAGCAATCCCATTTATTCTGAGAAAGTGAGAGGGGGCTTTGATGTGGAATACAATTCATGCTCATTTTAAGACTTAAGCCTATTTATCTAAATTGAAAATAATAAAGAAATACAGTAAACATAGATTTTATCTTGCTCATCACCCCTTTCATTTCTTCTCTTCCTTCCTATTCAAATGGCATTAAGGCAATGTGATAGTTACGTCCTGGTAACTCAGCAGCAATGCAGGAACACAAGTCACAATTTCTTTAGGTTGCATTGAGAGCAGGCAACCTGTTTCTTCCTTTCTCCTTCACCTCTCAAAAATATGGGATTTCCACTGTTATTATATTCAGTTAAAAAAATTACAATTGTTTTAAAAGCTATTCTTATATGGAATCCAGATGGTCTTATTGGAATGGGCAGATACTAAAAGGACATTGGCATATGTTCCCACTATCCACTTAAACACTGCTTAATGTTATGCCTATGTCTAAACATAAAAAAAAGTGATGTAATATCAGATCCTTGTTTTTACGACCATCACACGACAGCACCATGACCATATGTTGACCTGAAAACAGTTAAATATTAGTTCTATGTAAGCAAGAAAAAAATTTAGAAAGGATGCTGGAAGCATTCATAGATTCTTCATTCTATTTCCTTCATGTCTTCCAAATTTCCAGACCATTGACTGGACTAAACAGTTATCTTCATGCCGTGGCTTAACCCCAGCCATGAACTAAGCACCACACAGTTCCTTGCTCATTCTCCCCTGGCTGCTCACTCACTCTTCCCAGGATAGGGAAAAGAATCAGAAGAATAAAAATGAGAAAACTCTTAGGTTGAGATAATGACAGTTTAATAGGTAAAGCAAAAGCTGTGTGCATAAGCAAAGCAAAATAAGGAATTCATTCACCACTTCCCCAGGGCAGACAACTGTTCAGCCATCTTCAGGAAAACAGGGCTGCATCACATGTAATGGTGACTTGGGAAGACAAACACCATCACTCTGAATGCCCCCACTACCTGCTTCTTCCCGTAGGATTATATTCTGAGCATGATGCCATATGTTACGGAATATCCCTTTGGTTGGTTGGGGTCAGCTGTCCCAGTGGTGTCCCCTCCCAACTCCTTGTGCACTCTTCACCTTCTCACTGGTGAAGTGGTGTGAGAAGCAAAAAACACCTTGGCTCTGTGTAAGCTCTGCTCAGCAATAGGTGAAATATCCCTGTGGTGTCAACTCTGCAGCATAAAGCCACAATACAGTCCCTTACCAGTTTCTATGAAGAAAATTATCTCTATCCCAACCAAAACTAGGACACTTCAGATGATTAACTTCAGGAAAGATAAATCCTAGTGTTAAACTCTTGCACCAGGGATATCTCATTTAAAAGGCTTCTAGTTTCCTTGGAGTCATTACTAGAATGTTAGAAAAATTGGATAAGTTTATCCATTGAGGTCAGTAGCCTTTCATTTCATCCTACTTTCTCTTTTTCTCATGTAGATATTATTTTCATGTAACATGAAAAATATCCAAGAAATATGTCTAAAACAAATTTTCATTATTCTAGAGGTTTAAGATTTTTTCAAATGTGTTGGACACGCAAAGCATATGCTCTTGTGTAAAACACAAAACTGTGCAAGCTAAACAACATGCATTGGCACTAGATAAGAGAAGGGAAATCCTTTATACATAGCTGAAAGCATCTTCATTTACTAGCCATTGTGGAAGTGATGAAGGGTTGTTTGTTTTTTTGGTTTGTGTTTTCCTTTTTTAGTTTCTGGGAAAAGCAGAGAAAACACAGAGCTAATGTATTTGCTTGTAACTGAACTGTGTCAAATTAGCTGAATTATATGACTATGTATAATATCAACTACTATTACTGGTTTGGGTTTTTTTCTGGTTTTAGGGGAAACTGAAATATTAATAAATATTTTAATTTAATTTTTTTTATTTTCATGGCCACAATGTGGTCACAAAACAACTTTGTTAAGAAATGGCTTGTTGCATGTTGCAAGCATTTAATCAAAATGTCTAGGCTAGCTGATTTTATACTTAATTAGACAGAGAAATAATCTTAGGACTGTTGTTAATATTAATATTGAAGAGTACTAGGTATAAGCAATGTGAAGGCATAAAGTTGATAGTATTAGAGAAAGAGAACATATGTAAGGGTATGCTTGTCTTTGCTAAGATGTCTTTGCTAAGATGTCTTTTATGCCTATGGTCATCATCCTTTAAGTTAAGATGTCAAAGGTGAAAAAAAAAAGTAACAAAAGTAGATGGTAATTGAGTCCCTTTGAGAGGTAAATAAATTTCAACATGCTTTTATCATATGTATATACAGACTACTTAAGTATATATATCAGAATACTAAAGATGACTACTTCTGCCTCTCTGTAGACTAAAAAGATAGTAAATAGTATTCAGTGATGCCATCCAAAGTGTAATGATGGGAGGAAATCAGAAGACATGAATTGACAAATATTTTGAGGTCAGAAGGAAAACAAGCATGGAACTTGCCATAGTTCAGGAAGTTTTTATTAGAGAATGAAATAAGGTATAGTCCTTTTTTTTTTTTTTTCCATAATAATGAGTAAACCCCAGTAATATTAACTGTGAGACTTTGGTATCCTCCTGTTCTCTTCTGTCTCTCTCTACCAAAATCATAAGGAAATATTCTTCCTAACAGCAGAGACAGTAATTCAAAGAATGTATCAGACAGTAGTGAAAAAAACCTTAGAAATGTAGCACATATAAAGTGCATTTACAGACATGGGAATGCATATAAAAATATTAAGTTCAGAAAAGAATAATTGTATAACTATATTTCAAGGCTGAAGTTTTCGTCAGAAGAATAAATTTTGCGCCACTGACTTATCTTCACAGGCATTTTTATATAGCATTTTCTACAAGTGCACCACAGACTAAAACTGAAGGAAGTTCCCTTGAGAGAAAGGTTCTCTGTCAGGATGAGAATGTGCTTTTCTGACAGATTTAGCAAAGCTTACTAACTTTACTGACAGGGTTAAGGAGAAGTGGTTATTTCTTGGATAGCCTGGGACTTCAGCAAGCCAAAAAAGGGATAAGAACAAATGTGCACCCTGTAAGAAAAAAGCCTGAGAGAAATAGAAGGAAAGCTCTTTTACAGTAATGATTCCTTAGGGTGCTAAGCAGAAAATGGGTTTTTTGAGACCTCAGTCTAAGAGATGCACAAAGAACTTCACAGCATGCATGCAGGATTATACACAGCACTTGTTTAAGTCCATCTGCATTTTTATAATCTCCCTGTGAGGTGATCTGCCCCCCCATCCCACATATCAACAAATCCCTACAGATTGCATAGCAAGTATCAAACAGAAAAAAATTAAAGTAGTTGTCTTGGTACTTTTATCACTCACAGCTGTGGCAGGATGGCAAATAGAAGCCAAAGAAAAAAGTGAGAAAGAGGTCACTATTCCCATAAGTAACACTGTAGCAGACACTGCTGATATTTGATTTAAATTATTACTTTTTACACCTTTTCCTCCTCTCATGCTAGTATCTAAAAGTACCATTGTCTGTTCTACTTCTATTATCTCTGTTTTCTTTGTAAATAATTATTGCAGCGTCAGGTGGATACTCACCTGTTAACTGTTAAAATACTCATTTTATTAAAATAAACTGCTGTTCAAAGCTACCTCTTTGTCTTCAAAAATAATTTTGAGCCCTACAGATATACAGTAAGTCAGCAAATCAAAATTCAATTTGCATCCATGTAACTGTTCAAAATAAGTTTCTTCTGCAGCTGCTTTAAAGATTTAAGGGGAGAGAGAATAACAGTATGCCCTTGCATGTATTTTTCTGAGGCTAATCAATATTGTGGAATGCCATATATTTTGCATTAAAAAAAAGCTACCTGTGAAGTTTTATACCATTCTTTTGTTTTAAGGATTGACTGACTATATGAACTGCCTAGCCAAGGTTGTCTTTTTGCAGGTAAACACACCTTTAAAAAAAAGGAAAATTTTGATGTCTCTGCTTTGAGTATGGACTATTACCCAGAAAACACTTAACATGTAATATTTGAATGAAACTGTCAGAATAGAGCATTAAATAAAATGAAGTCACAGGACTATTTTTATTTAGATACTTGAACATTTTTAGATACCAAGCCATACAAGAAGTTTATTGGCAGAATGGTTTCAGATAGGACTCAATAAACCGTAAATAGATGTCCTAATAACACTGTTCAGTAGGCATCTGTTTGGTTTTTCCACAATGAATCTAATTAAATAAAGCTAATGACCACAAAATGTGCAAATGAAGATATGAGTAAATGTATATAAATCAGACTAAAGTACATTAGACTCAAAAATTCTCATTGGCTGCTTTTTATGAATGGACTGGGATTATGATGGCCTTGTGGCAATCTCCAGTACTCAGCTTTCAGAGCCTGGCTAAAATCTGCTGTTGGAAAAATCAGGTGGCCACTCGGCAGAATCCTAGGAAAGACTTGTAGCTGCACTAGTAGGACCCATTGCACATGCAGTGTAGAAGACTGTATCCATATCTGTTTAAAGTCAGTCAAAAGAAATAAGAAATTTAAGGATGCAAATTATCATTAGACATCTGCCATAGGCCAAGGTGATTCATGACCTAAAGATGTCTATCTCTCCCTATTCCTTTTAAGTAGAGGTTAGCACAGTGCGCTGATTTAGCAAACACGTGTGTGGATGCAGAGAAAAAGAAAAAAACACAGGAGAGCTGTTTGGATGGGCAGGTTACTAGGCAAATTAGACAAGCTGGCAACGCCTCTGTGATGACATATTTAAGAAAGGAGAAATGCGAGAAGCTCCTTTTCCTGCTTCCCCGCAGGAACTTAAAGGTCTTGGTTTCATAGTCCTCTTGTTCCATAGTCCTCTCATTTCAAATCTATGAAACAGCGTTTTCACAAATTCCATACCTATTTATTTTAAAATCCGGGTATTCCCCAACCATGCCCTTTCTGATAATCCTGACAATTTGGAGGTAGCATTTAGAAAATTGCCAGATCTTCACAACTGGGCATATCATCAGGAGACGTACTTAACTGTCCAAGTACATAGAAATTCAGAAATATTGAATTTTATGTTCAGAAGGACTCAGCATGAGTATGAAATTTCTGACTGAAAGCAGGGTGACTGTGTTAATTCCAGCACGCTGTGAGAGCTTACATTTTGAATTTATGAACACAAACTCCTCATTGGGACTGCAAGCAGGCAAGCAGCCAGTTCTACTAGAGGTTTACAGCTAGGCACTAGTGGTGAGATAATTCTGAACTGGCATGGAAATCTGGTTCCAGCTCATGCTCCTCTGAGAGCCTGTGGCAGTCAGAAGGCTGCCACCTAAAATTATTTTTATAGCTAACTGGTAATTGTCAGACAAAACTTCAGGGCAGATCCGTCACAAACTCGCATGGAATTCTGTAAAAAGGTTGTTAGACGTTAACAGGCTATTTATGGTTAGCATCTTGCTCTACCTTTACAGCCACCAGAAGGAAAGTGGCAGATTATATTCTCTAAACACTCCTTCTCAATTACATCGCTGTGCTTGGCCAGGACATAGCTTTTGATAAATTCACTCTTTCAATTTTCAGGCAAAATGCCAATGTAAGCACAAATATTCCTACCTTTTCTTGGAACCCAAGGCATCTTTGCAGCACCTTTAATTTTTATTTTTTTTTTGTGACTAGTAATAAATACTGGTCTGCATTTTGAAAATCAGTATATGAATATGAATTCTTTATACAATAGGGATCAGACATCACAGTAGGGAAGACTGATGATTACTTATCAAACATTCTTTTTGGCATCTATGTTAATCAGAGTTGCTGCAGCACAAATACCTGACAAGAAAATGAATAAATCTTGGGAGATACAAGAGAAAACTTCTGAATACCGAGAAACTAAAAGAAACACCAGTCAAATTAATTGGTTGCTACTCCTAGTGTTTGTCTGCAGGTGTTTGATCCACAAACAGTCCTGTTTCCTGATAGCTGTCAGTAGAATTAAAGAATATTTTGCTTTTTTAGCGTCAGTGAAATGTATACAATAAGGACTTTCAAATGTATAAAATGTGAGAAGCTTATATGCAGCAGCTTTAAATGAAACTGTTCTTATTAAAAGCAGTTTTTAATAAAGCAGCTTTAGTTTCAATCAGGAGCTGAGACGCTCCTAAGAAAGAATGCCCTGTCCCAAGAAACATTCAGGGTTAGGTTGAGATGGGCTCTGAACAATCTGATCTAGTTGAAGATGTCCCTGATCACAGCAGGTGAGGTTGGACTAGATGGCCTTTAAAGGTCCCTTTCGACCCAAACCGTTCTATGAGTCTATGATAAAGTAATTAGGAAAAGAGGAACTATCAAGGAATACTTAAAATGACATATGCTTTCCCCTTCAATTGAATCTAGGGTTTTTTTTCCTTTCCTTGTCTTTTTATTCTTCATTTATGAATTTATGATTGATAAGTGCTGCAGGCCTCTCCTTTGGGGTCATCACTGCCCTCCATTACCAGAACTGCCCACCACATGAGGCTGCTATAGGAAGGGCCGTGCTGTGGAAGGAGCATGAGCTGGTTTCTGTTTTCATTTGTGCTGGGTACACGTGCTCAATGGACCATTAACATGGACCAACTCCTCTCTCAGCTCTCCTCTGGCATCAGTGTGCCCACAAGGGAAGAGAATGGAACAACTCCTCTGTGCTGGATCAGCAGCTGAAGTGTCCTGAAGAGAAAATGTTTGTGCTTGGACCTGACACAGCAACCATTTGGCTCACAGTAAGAATTTGAGCAGAAAGCACAGAATAATGCTGAAGCAGATATGAGATGAGCCAAATGGTTCAGCTTCCCCACAGTCTGATTGTTTGAAACAATCCCATTTCAGCACACAAAAGCTCACATAATGGAGGTTTCAGTTTTCCTATATAAAGTACATCCACTGCTTATGGTGTCAGGAGGTCTATGTCAGCCAAATGCCAAATTCTGTGAAAAATGCAGCAACTTAACATTGGATTTTAATTACATGGGAAGTCAGTATTGTATTATGAAAAAATTCTGGTGTCATTGGAATTAACATGAAACTTTCCATTAGCATCTCTAAAATTTGGCTTTTAGGTTACAGTTAGGTTTCTTTGGTTGGTTGGGTTTTTCTCTTCAGATACTATTTAATGAAATACAGTTCTAATGGGATTTTTTTTTCATGGAAGAATGTATTAATTTAACTTTTTTTTTTTTTCAGTAACTCTCATTAGAAACACTTTGTAAAAGTCTAGAACTCTGAGGACTTTTGAACCCCAAACTTTTCCACAACTCTTTGCATCTTCTCTTCGCCCTAAAAAAATGAGATGTCAGAATAAAGGTGATAGGTTCTAAAGTTTACAATCAATTTGCTTGCAATAAGCTCATTTGCAATCAACTCAAACTTTTGGTCAAATCTTTGTATGGTTAATAGGTACCTAAATGCTTTTCAAGTTCTGTGTTGAGCTAACAGATTTAACAATGTAGGTGTACACAAGACCTTTGTTTGTCTTTTCTTGGATCAGAAAAATGTCTTGGATTTGAAAAATATCCAAAATGGACTTTAGAGCTTAGTGTTGTTAAAGTAACCTATATTACTAGAATAACTGTATTCCTAGGATCAGGATTTTTATCACACTAGTGATATTTACAGCTTTACAGTATTTATTGCTTCAATAAAAGCAAACAACTCCCTCCAAATACAGTTGAAGCCTCACAGCATAGGCAACTGTATAATCAGCCAAAACCTTTGAAAATTCTGGACTTAATCCTGTACTTATTTGCCTTAATTAAATCATCCTAGTTGTGAAAGGTGCTTTCAGCATTCTGAGCCTCAAAATCATGCCATTTTTAACCACGATCATCTAGTCAGGAACATCTAGCCTGGACCTTAAACTTCACAATTAGGGGAAATAGCTGTGCTGATGTGTAAACAACCAATCTGTAATTACAGATCTAATATCTTAATAATTATTGATTTCAGATCTTAATAGGAACCACCCCAAAATTTGTTTCTAAAGTCAGGGTTTCAATATAGGTTAGGCAAGTGGTTCATGTCTGAAAATCAAAATCTAAGTTTGGAAGTCAGGCACCTAAAACCAAAAATAGTACAGCATATAACATAACATAATATAAAAAAAAAAATTGCTGTCTGATCTGCCAAGTGTAACTACCTAAAACAGAGAATATATGACTCAAAAATTTAGTTAAAAGCATTGTCAACACGGGAAATCCATGAAAATTATCCATGAAAACTTTTTCATTTATTTAAAATTCTGAACCTGAATACTCCCTCAAAATAACCATCTAACCTAAGTACCTCAATTTGATTTTAATATTCTTTACCTAGGAGAATCTAGTATAGGTTCAACTACTCTCTGAAATGTTTGTCTTTTCTCATTAAATACAGAAGAAACTGTATAATTGTTTTCTTAATTTGTCAGGAAAAAAAATAATTTTAAATTCTCAGGATGAATCCAAGGCCTAGGAGTGTGAAAATGTAGTTATACACAAAGCCAGAAAGGTTTTGGTTTTGACAGATATGGACAGCTACATTTTGTCTCACAACCAGCCCTGTTAATGGTTAAGAAACCATGCACTGTTGATAGCAAATACCTGTTTCAGGACAGTCTCAAAGTATCAGCTGTATAGCTGCGCTAAAATTATTCCTCAAAGTGTGAGCTAGTCCTTTTCCACATGAAGTCAGGCATCAATTGTATCCAATGGCCTTTTCTGGATGTGTTCCAATGTATCTGGTAAAGTCAAGAAATATATTTCTGCTGGAGAATGCTATAGATCTTTTTGATAGGCACAAAAAATACTGAGCAATGTTCTGAAGATACCTAATAGCTGTGGAGCTGGAGAGGTTGGCACATTGGAATCTGCAGAAATATATAAAGAAATAAATTTTATCTGCACTATAATAATTATAGGCATAGAAAATAAATCAGGATGTATTAAGTGTCCTAGAAACAGTGACTGAAATTCAGGACCTGATCTTTGCAGCTCCTAGGCTTCATTCCTGAATTACAGAGACAATAATTCTCTTTTTCTCCATACTGTCTTTTGCCATGAGGTATTTTGAACTTCTTCTTCCATGTTTGATAGATGCAACAGAAATGTAGAGTGACATAATGCCAGAGAAGTTCACAGGCTGATGATTATAGAATAACGTCATGCAAATTTGGACTCTTACAGGTGTCTCATTTTCTACGTGGGTATTTGGTCCATGAAGACATTCCATAACAAGAGCAGGAGTCATGATCAGCTTTTTTAAAAAGCAAGAGACTGTAACTATGATTAGTCATAATTCTTTTTGGTGTGTGTGTACACTGGGAGACCAGCTCAATGTTGGATCACTGAAGCTAAGTATAACTTAAGAGAGAGAAAGAAATATTCAAAACACAGAAGTTTTGCACAGGCACAGAAGCATAAATCTTGGTCCCAGAGGACTTCAAAGTCAAACAAGTGCTACTTATTTTCACAGAGATTTCCTGGAGCCTAAATCTTTATTTAAGTGCCTAAGTTCCACCTGATATATTTGAGCTATGCCAGAGGAACCATAAATAAAGAGAAGGAAAACAAAACTTTCAACAAGATTAGCAGAGTTTTCTTTGTAATTAAGAGAATTTTGCTTCTTTTCTAACAGTATAGAGATTCCATTTTATCCTGTTTATAATTTATAGAACTATTCATAATAGTCACAAAGTAGTTCATGTACCTTTAATATTACTTCATATAGATGTAAATAAAACATTTTTGTATCTTTGGGAAATTTTCTTTGTGTAGGGTTTTTTTTTATTATGTTTAAATATTTAAGTTCTACACGTGATGCAAGGATCTTTTTAGTTAAATAAAAATCATTTATAATACAGATACACTATTAAATACTGCATCATTTCACTGACATGTATTCAAATTATTAATATAAGCCTGTTGTATTTTTACCTTGAAGACAACCTGAAACTGCAATGGATGGTATGTAACTGAATAAATAATCTTCTAGGAGCCAAAGATGAGGTTAAAATATTTTAAAATATTTTAAGTACTTCTTGGCAAACAGTGGCATGACTTTAGGACTATTTAAATAGGCTTACAAACATCAATTGAAACTGCTTTTATCATCCCTAGCTTAGTATAAATTTATCGAATGTAGTACCAGAGAACCTGAAAAAATGAAAAGGAATGCACTTCTAGTCAAGATTCTTGAGGCATGACATGCTAATAGCCCTGGATGTCAACACCCCAATTATCTTACTTTTATCATTGATACTAAAGCATGCATTCTGAAATTGTTTCTCTAAATCTGAATATAGGATAGCAGTAAGGAGACTGCTCTAGCGAGTGAAGGATCAACAAAGGTATTTATTTAATATTTTTTTTTCTGAATTGATTGAGTAGCACTGGCATGTGTTGCATTCTTCTCATCTCTATGAATGATTAGTAATAAAATAAAAGTGGAATACATGGTCTGTTGCTCACTGGTCTTCAGAATTCTACATTTTTCATTTTTTAAGTACTTAATTTTATTGATGAAGTGAAAAACCTAAAAAGGTAAGATCTCAAATGTAATTCAAAATGGTGCTTAAAATATTATCTGCTTTTGTTGTAGAAAGATCACATGATGGGGAAACTACATAGCATATAGAAACAACCAACCTTGCAGCTCAAGTAGTGTCCTGCTGGGCTGCACTTTGATAATTATGTGAAGACTGGCCTTAGCACCAGTACACTTTTAAATTTTTAATACAAAACAACATATGAAACATGAAAAGCCACTGTTAAAGTCTGTTAAATATGAGTTCTAATAATAAACATATATACATCAGCAGGGAAAAAAGAATTGAAATGTGCTTCAGATATGTTAAAATATAATAAATGTGATTAAAGCTGAGAATATGCTAATTTCTTTCCTGAAAATTTTCTTTCATAAAAATTGTTGGTAGATATTATGTTTACAGCCTGCCATCATAAAGTTTTTTAAACAAATTGTTATTTATAAGACATGTTGTGTGTTTCAGCTAACACAAACCCATTAGATGGATTGCTTCGGTTTACACTATCTTTTGATGTTTTGAGTGAAAAGTAAGATGATATTCACACTGACAAGCCTGTGTGGCACAACTCTGACCTCATCCTAAGGAACATGAGCCAGAGGTAAGCAAAAACACTTTCAGTGTTCTTTCAAATTTTCTGTTGAAATTGAGGTATTTCTCCAAAACTACACACCAGTACTTTAAAAAACTGATTAAGTCTGGGAGCTGGGTGTCAACATAAGCTATATTAAAAAAGCCTAGTAGAGCCAAATGACAAATAGATGCCTTCATCTGAAAACTATTAAGCATCTTTAAAAGACTGTGAATTGCTTGATTAAAAATTGTTGCCTTTACTGTGAAATATCTCGTCAGAATAAAACATACAAATCTGTGTTACAGAACAGCAATTTTGTATGTGTCAAGTATTCACTGAGCTACACATTACTATATCAGTCACACAGTCACATAATAAATGTCACATTTCTTAAAGATAGGTATCCCCTTGTCCAGCATGTTCAGTGTTTCTCTCCCTATGTCCCAGATGCTCTGTTACTTCTATGTGTGAAATCAGCTACAGCAAAAAAGTAGGACTGAGAGAAGCAGACTTACCAACAAAAAGTAATACATATGCAGAGGAGTGTTTTATAAATAAAATACCATTCCAAGACAACACTGAAGGGGGGAATAAATTCTAAGATGGAAATCTCCGTGCAACAGCATTATGAAATTACACTTGTATTTTTCCTCTCTTAGATATATAACACATTTTGTGAACTTCTCTTTTCTAACTTCTTTTTTTTCCGCTCTTACGCTGACAGTGTGATATCTCTGCCCTTGTGAGATTTAAAACTTGATGCACTGAGAGAGTCGAGCTTTTAATGCCATTGTTTTTACTGCAGTGTACAAAGAAAATGCTGATGTACTTCCACATAGTGCCTCCTATATTTTCTGAAAAATTCCCTTCAGAAGCTAAGCTAACACCCTGTATGCCTTTAAAGTGTACTAGTATGCTCCCATCTGCTCTTCTAGTGAAAAATTAACCCCTTTATGTTATGATTTTCAGACTTCAATAGCAATCTTCTCATGTTGTCCACCTTCTGAATACATTCCTCCTGTTCCTCTACTCATTAGCAGAACCAGATTTTGCTCACCATGGAAATTCAGCCTGGCATTTCTCATGCATACATATACATAGATAGATATGTATATGTGTACTTATGTACACATACTCCCACACATTAACACAGCGAGAAGCACTTGGAATGTTTGTATGTAAAGTGAAGATTGAAGAGTTTAGGCTCTTTTCAGTTAAAGAATAGTGCATTTTATTTTTAACTTAAAAAAAAATCACCATTTTTCAGGATACAGAGTGATTTCAAAGACTGAAATAATAATATTAATAATCTATATATCTAATTTTCCATTGAAGTCAATTTTTTTTCACATTTCTTCCTTTTTCGTCTTCTTAACAACAAGGAGATTTGAGTGACTGTGAAAGAAGTTATAGTGGTGAGAGTACATGAAAGTGAGAGTTACTGCACACTACAACAGAACAATAAGGTTCAAGAGCTAATAGAGACTGAGAATAAATATACAGACTAGAGTAGAATTTGAGGTGAAAAGAAGAATAGATTCAGGGTCTTACCCTAATCTGAGATCCGTGGAATTTAACAATTTAAATCTTAACAAAGCTGAACTTTTAAGTACTATTGGATTCATTAAAATAGATTGAATCCATGTAGATCCTACCAAAACTAAGGACTAGAAAGAAAATTCCACCATCAGCTTGATTGCAAAAACCCTCCTATGTCTTTATTGCTGAACAGCCATTACAGATTCCTTAACCTATTAAGACCATCACTTCAAACTCCCAGATTCTGTGGGCATACAAACCGAAGTTCACAAGTGTTCAGAAACCCTTGTTCTGAGATTATGATGATCATCTATCTTCTGTCCACAGCTTCGTTTTGATAAGCATTAGGACAAATTCAGGTTTCCCTAAAAAAATCTGAGATACCAATGGCGTTCCCAGCATTAGTAAAGAGTGAAATAATCTGAGGAGTCCATGAACAATAAATTGCACAGGAAATTGGCAATTACAACATTTCCCTGAGGAACAAGTGACACAGGTAACAGACTCCTTGACTTAAATTGTGCATTAACCTGTGCATAACACCATTCTCCACTCTTTCATTTGATCTGTGTGTGGTGCAGGGAGGCAGAAAGAGGACAGAGAAATTAGAAGTGCATTATTCAGCTAGGGTGAGATGTGGATATTCAGTAGCACCTTTCTCTGTGCAGTGATGATCTGGGGATATTTCAGAGTTACCTCAGAACAATGAATTATATCCCCATTGGAATCTAAGATATTTAAGTCATTATTTCAAGTAGTGTCTTTCTTTAAAATATATTTTCTCTTTTAAACCTTGGCTTCTGTTTGACCAAAATTGCAAATATTAGCATTCACATTGTATTTTGAAAAATACCTACTGGCCGGCATATGCTAACAACCTTTCTTTTCTGTCTAAACAAGGACTCTGTGATTCATCAAAATACATATAGATCTAAGGACAAACTATGAAATAGATATTTATCTTCTTATGGTCACACTCACACACAAACACGATTTCCCACAGAGATTTTGGAGTTGGCACCCTTAGACATATTCCGATCTGACTGGACATGGACCTAATCATCCAGATTGAGTTGGCCCTACTGAGCAGGAGATTGGATAACATGACCTCTGGATGTCCCTTGCAATATCCACGGTTCTGTGGTTTCATTTGTTTGACTTTCTGACCAAATAATGAAAGTGTACTTTGCAAAGTTCAGGAAAGCACAGGTAGCCTCTTCTTTAAAAAGCACCACATGATA
Organism: Edolisoma coerulescens; assembly: GCA_013397115.1. NCBI lineage: Eukaryota > Metazoa > Chordata > Aves > Passeriformes > Campephagidae > Edolisoma > Edolisoma coerulescens. The sequence goes on along the minus strand of VWZW01008202.1, from coordinate 423,439 downwards.
ATGTAGATCATCCCTCTGGTTCAAACCTAGAGCGGTTCCTTATACCTTCCTTTGATTAGACAGCTATCAGATTTTAAATTTACCTAGTACTGAAGATTCCTCCTTTGTCAAGTTCCTTATTTTTATAAATTCTGGTGATAACATCTGTCTAGTTACAAAATTATGAACCTGTCTATACCCAAGTCCAACTATGTCTAAATCAGACAATGTATTTCAGCTTATTTGGAAAACTTGTACAGTAGTTGGACTAGGTTTCCTTTTTTTTTTAGGGTTTTAATGCACTGTGGATCTGATGAATTAATTAGGTAATAAAAGATGTTTTAAGACAAGAAAAAAAGCTTTATGGAAAAAGAGGGCAGGAATAAAAATGGAAAATAGAAATGATTCTTACTGCCAAATAACTCAAGGTAACCTCAATGGCATCCAAAATACAGGTTATGCAGGAAAAGTAAATGAAATTTGGCTTGTTCTTACAGTGACATTTCATATTGTACATTAGTATATAGTGTAAACTACTGATTATTAAACTGTGGCCCAGTTGAAATCACACTGAATCACATTAAAGTAACTACATATTTTTTTAGATTTCATCTGAAATTAACAACCTACTGAAAAACAAACTTGTACAAACACTCTGTTGCCTCAAATGCTTTATTAATTTGAAATGAATGACATTCAGATTAGAGCAGTGGAAACAAAAAAACCCCACACTTGTGCATTCTGCATTCCCTTTGCTTTTAAACCAGTTGATCATCTTTTCTAGATTATTTTATGCCTTACCTATTCAGATAATAATAATATTGCCATTTACATCTTTCTTCTTTAAGAACTGTCAATTATTGTCACATCATGCAGAAATTTTCTCAAGTGAAGTAAGCATTGGAAGCATCTGACTTCCTCATGAATCAACAGGAAAAGGACATAATTGTAAACTGGTTTTGCATTAGCAGGTAATGCTGATGTTATCCTGCAAACACTTCCTCCACGATACTGGAAGTAGAACAGTTCTTGTATTTATCAAGGCTATGGGAGGGCAGCTGGGCTTTGTACATACCTTTCCTCTGGTCCAGAATGGCATGGCTTCTGACATGGTGAAGTGAAGAAACACAGCTCATTTAAACACATTAGGTGTGATTGGTCTGTTTTGAGTTCAACCATCTAAACTTCAGGTATTTTATCTACTTTTTTTTGCCTATAGTTAGTAAAAGGAGATGGGTCATTAGTCTATCATCAAGGCACATTTATCTCACATGCATCAGAGGGATCCTCCACATGGCTTCAGAAACCAAAAACTAAGGAATTTGAAATATATTTGATTATGCCAGGAGGCTGTGCCACTTGTTTCTATACTTTAATCATACCTACATACTCTCTCATACCTACATGTCTCCTTTCTCTGCCCATCCACAGAATCACAGAAAGGCTGGTGGTGGAAAGGTTGCACACTGCATACTTGGACTCACAAGTACTGCACATATACTCTAGATCTTCTCAGTAGTGTCAAACAAATACCCTCAAAAAACTTATGTCAAGATCGCATTATCACTTTTACTCACTCTGGATTCTCTCACTCACCACAGGGGACCTGACATAGTCCATGTAATAGGAGATGAGGCCAGGATGTTATTGAAGCTCAGTAATTTGGACCTACCTAATATAAGCAAAGTGAAGAAGGAAAAAAGGTCTTAGGCATTAATTTTTCACTTTCACAGAATAAATCAAGTTTATTGTATTTTTTTGTACAATCACTTTGTTTATTTTCTCAATGTTATTTAATTCGTGTGTAGCCATTGCTGTACAAAAGCAAGTAACTCTCAAGTGTAATAGTAGTGCTTTTACATTTATGGTACCATAAAGTGTAAGAGCTACTTAGTGTTGATATATATCCTCAGATACCCCGGCAGACTTTTATATGTTAGAAAGATTGCATGTCTAGTAAAACCAAGACTTAGTGAATATAAAAATGCCACCCTGTCTTATAAACCAAGTTTTCCATTCGCAGTATATTTTACGCTTACTTCTCATAATGTTACTTATAAAAACCTTCTTTGTGTTGTATGGGCTTGTCAGGCTTTAAGGAAGGAAGAAAAAAAAAATAGGTGAATATTCCTTCTGCATTTCAAAATCTGATTGCTAAATAATAAGAAAATAGCAACTCTCCAAATTTCATGAGTTATGTAAAATTTTATCCTTTCTGCTGAAATTATTGAATGAAATACTGTACTACAAGTATCTGTCATTATTCTTGGAGATATTTCAACTGAGCATAATGCTGTGCATTATGAAATGTAGTTCTTTTTTCCCATGCCATTCAAACTACCAATTAAAAACCTCTTAGAATAAAACTTCACACAGACCAGGCTAACAAAAAGATCCACATCTTAGTTCTGTGAGCAGTGCTAAAACAAAACCTTTGAAGACACCTGGGTAGCAGAGGACAAGGGGAGGTAGTGGTGGATAATTGGGAGAGCTTGCTAAGGAATTAGAGATGTTCCATGTGTTGTGTACATTTTCTGTCCTTCCCAGTGTGCCAGCCTGCATGCAGTCAAGTGTACAGCTCTAAACATCATAACTGGCTGATGCTACATTAACTTTTTACTTCCATTGAACATGAGGATCAGAAAAACCTCTCCCAGTGAGCACTTCTGACTGTGCTAGCCAGCTTCCCCATAGCTCTTCTAAATCACTAGTATTCAAATTATCTGCCTTGGGTTCTAATTGTGTAGGAGGTACTTTAGACATTCCAATATGGTCAATAGAAACAAAGAGGTAGATAAAAGAGACAGAAAAAACTCAGGGAGAAAATCAGCAACCTGAGTTCTACAAACAGTGTGGAATGATAGAAAAATGTTTAGAGCAGCAGTATGGAGAGATTATATATTTACACGTCACTTATGTACACTGGAGACTGTGAAGTTTTATCCATTATCAATTGTGACTTAATTTATATTATTCTATTTCTACAACAACACAGCAAGAAGATAGAAACTTAAATGAGAGACAAAAGCACCAAAGAAAAAAAAAACCAAACAACTGAACAGAAAGAAAAAAGCTTGCTTTGCAAAGGCAGCTGTTTAAAACTGTGTAGGGAGGAAAAAAATGTGAAAAGCTGTTCATGGTGAGAAAATGAGAAGTAGATTAGGACTATTTTTAAAAAAAATTGTGGCTGCTTATATCAGAAAAAAATAGGGCAAGACATGAAAATATGTTAAGGGTCAAAAGTGAAGTGTAGGAGATCTAGAATGATGGAGATGTTGGCATGTGGGAAAAGGAAACCCATATTTGCTGCCAAAAAGGGAGAAGAATTAGAGGTGAAAATCAGTTGATTGAGATAAAAGAGAGGGAGAGGAGGAGGAAATTTGGCTGTGAAGTTTAGACAGATTGGAGAAGTGGGAAGTAAGGTGCGAAAAGAGAAGTGGTGTTTGCATTTGCACCTATAATTGCAGATGTTGAGTGATAACCTCCCATGAAATAGTCTTAGTTGAAAGAGCAAAAGCTAAGTAAGCAAAGGATAGGGATTTTTAGTAAGATTATGGAAAGGAAAGGGACATGATTCTGTTGGTTCCACCAATTTGTTTTTGGTTTTGGTTTTTTGGTTTGTTGTTGTTGTTGTTGTTTTGGTATGGTATGGCTTCATTTGGTCTGGTTTGGTTTTTTTGCAAAGAAATTGTGGCTATGGTTATATAGTTACTTCCCATGAACATAGCACTTAATATGCTGCTTCAGAAATTCTTTTCTTACTTGATGGTATCCATGTGACTGACTCCAAGACAATAACCTTTACAATCGTGATATAAATGCAGCTAAATCTAGAAATCATTACTCACAGTAGGTTAAGACTAAAATGGGCTTGGATATGGAAAGAACCTTAACAATCACAAGAGGTGAGATTTATAAATTAATGTAAACTAGAATTAGACACCAATGTTTTTCAAACTAAGAACTACATGCAAAATCTGACCAGAAGAAATACAATGACATTTCTGAGCTTGTATCCTCCTTAAAAATGTGATACTAGACACTACTAAGTCATTAATTCTCTTGTAAGTATTTTAATATAAGCAGTAAAATTCTAGGAGGCATCTGCTACCTGAGTAGCAAATCTGACAATGCCCCAAATAATGTTTAGAAGTGTGGCTTGCCTGTAAGAGGATGGAAGTTCTCTTATGGGTAACTATGACTTAAAGCCCTTCATCACCCTAATTTTGGCCCTGCTGTGTTAGTGTTATTACCTTTTCCTTTATCCTAAGAATAGCTTGAATATTGTTCATATATGATAGTCCAAAAGGCATGAAATAAAGCATGAGATTTTATTAGTCAGAATGTATAAAAGGAGTATAAACAATCTAATCTAGTCTACAGATTAATGATGCGAAAGAGAACTCTAGAGTGTTCTTGCCCTTTATGCAACAAGCAGGATAAAAATGCACTGCCAATATTGGAAATCAAAGGGAGAAAAGGACATAGTTATGGCAGAAGTTTGGTTTTGTTTTTGGTCGCTTTGCCTGTTTGTTTCTTCTGTTAGCCTCATAGTGACCTCCAAGACTGTCTCACACGTCTTACATAAATTCTTAGAGATGGCCTACTGTAGGGCTGAATTCTCTCCTTTTCCAAGAAGATGCTTGGAATTTTCTGTGTTTATTTGTTTGCAGGTTTTTTATTTAGTTGTGAGAAAGCTATTAAACAGATGGGCTTTGCATTTTGTCCTCATAAGACTTAATTCAAATGGATTATAATCAAAAGTGTTTAGTACATTGCATCTGCCATACAATCATATTATCACATGTGTCTAGATTATAATCCACAATAATAAGTAGCATCACATTTTGGACAGAGACATGGATTTGGAATAGAAATTCTTCCTGATAGTTGGAGTGTTAATTACAACTACTTTAAGATTGATCCTTTCAATCCCTTTATGTTCTTTTCATGGGTTCCATCTAGTTAAATGGCAGTGGCACAGATGGGGATGGAGAAGAGAGAGATATACATCACTGAATGTGAGTGCATATCACTTAAAGCTGGGTGATCTTACACCTTGCATTTAAAGATACTGGTCAACAGTGTCAGACTTAATAGAGCCCAAGTCATAAAGTGTTGTGGTTAGACATAAACAAACCAGTCACCATGATGATTAGACTTGCTCAATTCTGACTTCCTAAATTCTGTTCCAAGAACTGATTTTTTTTGTGGAGCATTTGTCAGATCACAGCTGGTTCCTGGTATATTTGTTACTACTCTGGGAAAACCTTTCCAGCCAAGTGGTGAGGATTTCTTCATTGCATACAAATGCAATTAAGATATCACTGAACTTGCTCTGCAGTTTATTTTTTTCTGCATAAACAGCTGCTGTAGTTGTCATACCAGTAGTTGCATGAATGACAGAGGAGGAGACATAAAACAACGTATGTTTTGTAATATGGAGTATTGTGCTAGTAAAAGAGAAAGCTCCTGTGGGTGATGAACACAAATCTAATTCTTTCAAAAGAAAGTGAAAGATTAATGCTTTCTTTGGATTAAGAGTCCAGAATTTATATAGTAAATAGGATGCAAGTGGCCCAGACTGGATCATTTCACCATTTTCCCAGAACACCATATTACCTGTATCAAAGCACCTAAAACATCTTTATCACTCAACTACAGCAGCAGTAGTAATGGTAGTAGTTGTAGTATTAGTGGTAGGTTTTGCATTTCCACCACCAGTCTAGCTCCACCTGCTGAAATGTTTTACTTGACTAAGATCTTGACCTTAAATTTTGGAGAGTTTTCCTTAATGCTTTGAGGCAGTTTTCATTCTTGATTCAAGGCAACTCTGTTATGGTGTCATACATCTAATGTACAAGGCCACTAACTGGATTAAAATCCTTTTTGTTCTTTGTGCTTTTCAAGGAGCCTGAATATCAAGCAAGAGCTGTAATGAAAATTCTTAGTATAGTGCTTTAGGTCTTGTATATTAATTCCATTATTTTCATACATTTCTCTTACAGTCTTTAAAGAATACTTTAGTTCAAAAGATAGAAATAATAAAAGTAAAACAATACAATATGGAATATTTATATGTAATGATATGTCTTTTATTTTGGAGAGGAAGAGAGTTTAGAAATAGCTTTTCTCCTTTTGCCGTAAGCCAGCTATGCAGCAGGAAAATCAAGGACAAACCAGTCTCTTTATACTATATTAATCACACAGTGTTTCAATATCAACTATGATAACTCATGTACAAAAAACTAATGTATAAAATTCACTAGTCATTGACTGGAAAGAAAATAGTTCAGCAATATAGAAGGCAAAAATAGTTTAGCATGAGTTAAAAAAAGACATCATCAATAGTGTTTGACAGCACACAAGGGCATAATTTATACCAAAATGCCATGAAGCCATTATTTAAAAATTTCCTCAGGTGAAGGTAGTGTCTGTGGAAGTGTTTGCTTCTTCTCTTCACATTTAAGCTTGCAAGCAATACTTTGAGATATTTCAGTATACTTTGTTGAAATTGTCTAATAAATCTTGACTTACTTAGCTGCTTCTGAAGCAGGTCATTCAAACAATGTGGTTAAGTAAGCACAATGTCCTAAGAGTTATATTGACTTTGTAAGCCTTGGACTCAATGTCAGATTAGCTAATGCAGCCAAGGCAGTCATGGCATTTTAGCTACTGAAGTCCCTTCATTAAAAGTAATTTAACAGTGGGTTTTTTTCATGGAAACTAATTACATATCTTTAGCTGGGAAATTTATGAAAATATTTCTATTTGATTTAAATATGTTTTTCGATGCTGATTATTTTTCAGAGAGTGCGTTGATTAGTAATTCCAACAGCTCTGTCTGCTTGCCAAGACCTATGCAGACTTTTGCCACCAGTATTTGGAAAACCTGTAGTAACAGTACAAGGAGGGGAATGGCTTTTATGTGAGAGAGTAGGTTTAGATTAGATATTTAGAAAAAATTATTTATTGTGAGGGTGGTGAGACACTGGAACTGGTTACCCAGAGAAGTTGTGGATGCCCCATTTCTGGAACTGTTTAAGACCAGGTTGGATGGGGCTGTGAGCAACCTGGTCTGGTGGAAAGTAGCTTATGGCAGTAGGGTTGGAACTAGGTGATCTCTAAGGTCCCTTCCAACCCAAGTCATTCTATGATTCTGTCATGGTTTAGCATAGCTTGGTTTTCAGTTATGGAGAAATCCACCAGCTATGGAAGTTATTTTTCGTGAGGAGCTGCTGACAGCTTCCTCCAGACCCAAAAAAACCAATCAGCTGTCTAGTTTGAATATTGACAACTCTGTTAAGCCACTAAAAAACGTTTTATACGCCTCTGTGTATACCACATTAAAGTACGAACAAAGCCTGGGAACTCTCTCTTGCTTCCGGCTCCTGGACAAGTAACTGGGGCCCACACAGCCCAGCAGGGCTGGGCTGGGCCCTGCTCCGGCCGGGCCGGCCCGCAGTGCAGCACAGCTGAGATCCTGCCGCCGTGGAGTTCCACCTGCAGCAGCCACGCAAGGGGGGTAAGCTATCGCCCCACAGTGTGCTGCTGCTGAGATCTGGGCCGCTCCTGCTCCGCCAGAGGCCTGGCACACCCCCCCTCCCTCAGTGTGGCAGAGATCACGGGATCAACAGTGAGAGACAACATCAAGCTGCAAGGCCCAGGTAAGAGTAACCCCTTCAATGCTGTAAGAGTCTCCAGAGCAGATGAAACTTGCAGACATCAATCATCTCCCAGGTCAAAGGAAAGGAAAAGGTGAAGGCATGTAAAGAAAACACCAGAGAGACACCACAGTCAGTGGAGAAAGAAGAGCTGAAAGCCAGAGAGAGGAGAAAGAGGAGATGCTTTAAACTTAGAAGCTGAAATTCCTTTGTAAGGCTATGGTGATGGACTATGATTAATCAGAATACCTTGTAATTTTCATGAAAAGCATGGGGGGTAGAGCATTCAGACTGTGACTATCAGCAAAGGCTCCTCTGCTGAAACAAGCAAATGTTGAAGTAGCTGTGATGTAATGAGAAGCTTGAACAGAGTGATGAAGATTCTTGCCCCCAGAGACCTCTGTTCCCAGAGATGAAGATGATCCCAGAGATGAAGATGATCCCAGAGATAGATGAAGAGAACCTTAGCTTCTGAGCGGCTCGTCCTTAAAATGGTACCCCATTGGCTAAAGATTGAACCCTCAAACACAGTTGTGGGAAAAGCTGTAAGTCGAGGGAAGGGACTTTTCACACTGCAAGCAGAGAACCATTCCTGGGCGGCTGCCTTCACTGTGACATTGAAGCCACGAGAGAACTGTTTCTTGTGGAGGAGTCACCATAGCTGGCAAAAAAGACTCCTCTCCCTAAGTGTACTGAAGAAAGACTATTATAGAGGTGGTAAACTGACTGAAAAAAACACCAAGTTTTGTCTCTTACGTTGTCAGTGGGAAAAGAGAGAGGAGGTGGGGGGAAGAGAAATGCTCTGAAGGTTGATTCTGACTTTTTTCCTTAGTTCTATCAATAAAGCTTTCTTTATATACTTTAAAGGTTTAGGCCTGCTTTGCTTTCTCCTAATCCTTGTCTCACAGAAGGAAAATAAGTAAACGATGGATTGGGAACAAAACCGCTACAGATTCTATGATTATTATGTCAACTGTAGTAGTTTTTATAATGATTTTTTAAAATATAGCCTTGTTTGTATATTTTATTCAATATGAATTGAAGGTCAGAAAAAACTGAATGTTCTTCATAAGTGAAAAAGAAAAAAATATAATCTATTGAATATTCACAAAATCTGTCTCATTTGTTCTTTTTGCATCAGGAAGGAACATAGTTACATTTGATTTGGGAATAATCTAGGTAGCTATAGAAAACATATTTTTGTTTGTGATGGGAGAAGAGAGAATACAGAATACAGGAAAATATTATTAAATTTTCTAAACTTCCTCTTAGAGCATAATCTCTTGCAAGGTACAAGACATAGGTATCACTCCCTAGTCCAACCCCTTCAATTCCCAAGAGGTCTTTCATTCTTTTTTTTTTTTTTCTTCACTTATAAAGATTAAAGGCTTCCATCAGAGAAGAAAGACAATATTATGTGGAAGGTGACCATTTAAATAGTCCCAACAGCAAACCATTAGCACTAAACACATCAAGTGACTAGTCACAGACTAGACATTATTTTCCCAAATGAGTTCTTCAATAACTGCAAATAGATTTCAAATTCTAAGAACTATTTCATGCCCTTGAGCATTAACCTTTCTAACCGCAATCCAGTCTGCCACATTTCAAAACATAATTTACATTTTTAGGCAATATGCAAAAAAGAAAAAGAAAAATTAATTTAATAAGAGTTGTTTAAACTTTTTTGTTTAGATTTCAGCTGAAATCTCTGATAACTTAAATGAAGATGATTTCTAGATCTAAATTGTTAGTGCCACGGTACCTAGGAATAAAGAAAAGGTTTATTTTCACACAAGTTATATTTTTTATTTTTACTAGAGCAAGTTAAACGTCATCTGCCTGCTATTGCCTGCTACTTAGAGAGAAAATTGCCTCATGATTAATGAACTGAAGTTGGTTACAGGCAATTTTTCTTAAGGTCTGAATTGAAGTCAAGAATATATTTCAAGCAATTTCTTTTCAGTTCTTGTATTAGGAATCAAAAAGCTGAAGTGTTGGGGTTTTTTTTCTGCATAGAACTGTTTCCAATTTTTGTGGTTTTGGCTAGAAATGCCCTGTTTGGGTTTTAGGAGTTACCCTTTTGTTTTCCTTTTCTCTTAAATAATTTTTCCCATACAGGCAGCTAGGAGACAAATCACTGAGTACTTAAGAGAGACAAAAGGACCTGGCCACAGGAAGGGAGGGTCTTCGAGCTGCCTCTTTTTACTTGGGGTGGGGTGCGGGCACTGGCGCAGTATTCTCTGGGCGTTTGGGGGGAGAGAGGCCACGTTCCCTTCTGGGGGAGAACCCACCACTGCGGAGTCCGGCTTTTCTCCGGCTTTTTTCCACCACCGTGCCTCAGAGAAAATCACCAGGACCCCAAGGCTGCTTTTCCCTGCCCCGCTGAAAGCTGGGCCGCGGCTGCCCTGCCTCGCCGCTCCTGGGCTGTGCTCCTGTGAGCCTTCGCTGCACGCCTGCTGTTCCCGAGGAGTCTAGCTGGACATAGGAATCGGCTGTCCGGGGCTTTGTGAAGCTTTTTCTTCCATCATCACCGCGTGTTCCCCGAGCTCGCTCCGGAGCCCCCCTGCAGCCAAAAGAGAACTATCGCACCCACCCTGCGCACCAGGAGCCACCAACACCCCTGCCTGCTGTGACCGTCACTGCGCGGAAGGGGAAGGTGCCTGCGGCCGAGAGAAGCTGTCACTGAGTTACTGTTTCTGTTTTTACTACCATTGTTGTTGTTGTTGGTTGCCTTATTGTATGTGTATACATATATATGTATATATATATATAAGTAAAGGAACTGTTATTCCTATTCCTCGTATCTTTGCCTGAAAGCCCTTAATTCCAAAATTATAATAATTTGGAAAGAAAGGGGGTTTCATTCTCCATTCCAAGAGAGGCTCCTGCCTTCCTTAGCTGACACCTGTCTTTCAAACCGAGACATGCCCCTTTACAGCTGGGAAAAAAAAAAATCTGTTAAAACTTGTATGATCAGGAAAAATTCCACTTTCATAGAGAAAGCCAGGACACTCCAATTGCAGGCAGGCAGTGCAGCGTCCCCATGGGGCACCAGGAGCAGCCTGCACCTGACAGGGGTCTGGCAGTGTAGGGGCAGCATGCAGGGACCCCACCTCGGGGTGTGGAGGCACCTTCTGGGGCACCTCCTCAGTGGTGGGTGTGTTGGCACAGGATCAGAAGCAGCCGGAGGCACACAACGCTGGAGCAGCCATGTCTTCTGCAGGAGGAACCTCCCAAGGCTGGGAAAGAGGGTGTGTGTTTGTGTGGGTGGGATGCGTGCATGTCAGAACTTTTTGGATTTATTCATTTTACTCTCAGCATCTTCTTTATAGATGAACAGCAAGTTCTTTACATATAAAGCAAGCTCTTACTCTTAGCATTGCCAGCTGAGGGAGATGGTTGTCCCACTCTTCACTCACTGGTGCAGCCTCACCTTGAGTCCAGTGCGCAGTTTTGGGTGCCACAATGTAAGAAAGACATTAAGCTCTTAGAGACCATCCAAAGGAGGTCTGTGAAGATGGTGAGGGGTCTAGAGAAGAACCCATATGGGAAACGGCTCTGGTGTCTTACCTTGTTTTGCCTTGAGAAGAGGACATTGAGGGAGTGACTTATGCAGTAGTGGTGAGAGCTCAAGATGGGTGCCTACGAAGAGGGACCCTGTCTGTTGATTGTTACTGGGTTTTATATTCCCTATAGGTCACCTGATTTCCTGATGGCACTACTGCTCATCCAATCATCTTTGCAGAGTCTGGGGTCTTCTCTTCTGATTTGCTTTTGCTGCCTCCAGGCACTGTTTTTGTTTCGTACAGAATATCCTATAGCTGAAGTTTAACTTATGCATCTTTACCTACTGTTTACATTTTCATAGATAAAAACGAAGCCTGAAGTACAATCCATGTGGCCCAAGACTCATTTACTTTAGTCACTAGTGTAAAGTTTGGCACATTTTCTCCTTTATGTACAAAATCATGGTTTTACCACACAATTATATGGAAAACAAATTAGCCATAAGCGCCTGATCAGAAAAAAAAAAAAAAAAGTTGTAGCAGTCAAACTAAGTAAAACAAAGCAGCAGTCAGGTCAAAAAAAGTTAACACAGATTCCACATAACCCATTTCAGCCCTGAGGTGCCGCAAAACCAATGCAAAGTCTATGGTCTGTTACTGGCCACAGTGATATGGTATACTGGAACTCATTTGTTTTGAGCAGTTTAAACAAAATCAGGACTCAAATGGTGATTTCAGACACCCTTCATAGATATCACTCTTGAGTCCTGCAACAACTGAGCTTCATAAAGAAGCATGTTCCCCCACATGCCACATAGCTGAAGCAATGTCTGTGTTCTTGCACTTTAAGTGACCCACTGGTACTTACTTTCACTTCTGGGTATTTTCATCTCTAGGTACCTATCTCAGTTTATCTTTCAGATCAGACTATTTTTCCACTGAAAAATTTGCAACTAATAAATGATTTCTCTCAGAAACAAAAGACAATATTATATTTTTCCCCTAAAGTTTCAGCACTCTGGAGAACTCTTCAATGTATAAAAAAAGTTCATAATGGATATTGCATACTAAATGTATGCCTGTAACACAGAGATTATTTGGAAGTAATCTTTTATGTAATATAGAACAGCATGATTGCAATGCGACAGGGACATTTATTGCTACATATTACAATTAATGAGCCTTGCTTTAAGAGATTTCTCAATTGTTCCCAGATTGTTTGGTTAGTAAGGGAGGCACTGTGCAGTGTGTTGTGGATAATGTCATCAGGTTCTCAACCTCTAAAAAGTGATATTTCATGTCAGCCTTTACTGTTATGTTTTTGAAAAAGGGGTATATTCGCATGTATTTGACATTACCATTATTTTAGAGATAGAAATAATCCATTAGAGTATGTTTGTACAGCAAACACTATGAGGAGATGACAATTTTGGGTATTTAAACAGCTCAAGATGAACAATGATGCTATCAATCAGAATCTGATTTTTATTTGAGGTATTCCTTACCTTTAAATTATATTGACTTTTTCAATATTGAATGCAAATAATTTTGGATTTTTTTTTAAAGGAAGTTAAATGCCTCATAATTCTGTAGTCTTATGAACCACAGTTTTACGCATTGCTAATAAATACCACCTAAATAAAACATAATAAAATGTTAGACATAATGGAAATTATTTGTCTTACAGAGAGAAAAATTTGTATGGTTCATAACATTTAAACATTTAGTCCCTTTAGATTTCTGAAAAAAAAAAAAAAAAGCCCTAGAAAGAGTAACAGAAGTACCTGAAAACAAAATCCCAACATTAAAAAGATTACAAAGCATTCTAAACACTCTTACCAAAATTTAGAAGGTTGTGCTTCTTATTTTTCTGCTACAAAGAATAGCCTTTGCTAGTATTAATCTAAATATGCTACAAGTAAGTCTATTATATAATATTTTTTTAAAAAAAGCTGTCTTCCCAAGTCTTTATTATCATCTTTTAAATATGAAATTAAAACTTCTTGGTCAGCTAGCACAAATATCTGATTTTAATTTATAAAATGAATATCGGTCATGTTTTATTCCTTTATAGCTGTTACCATCAGATAAAATTATGGGTTAAAACTTGTGTGAATTGCACTTCCTGATCTTCTGTTTCATACGTTATCCACAAACATGTTTAATTCCGCTTAGAATGTTATATCGCTTTCAATTTTTTCTCTCTGAGGAAATGAAGCAATTTGGACTTTTATAAGCACTAATAAAAACATTTTACTGCTGAATGATTTTGGCAATCCTATTTGATATTTACAAGCTGTTTTAAAGAAAGAGTGGTTAGGAGTTGCTCGATGTTATCACTCTTCATAAGCATCTGGAATACATTCTATTTCTTGTTTAAAGTATTTGACATACACACAAAAAAACATGCCTGGAGCAGCTGTGAAAGTTTTCTTTGCTATAGACCTTTAGAAAGGCTCATCTTCAGTGGGTAGACATTAGTTTAAACTTGGTCAAAACCAGAGCTATCCTGTAATGCCCTGCAAGTTTCAGAGGATGAGAAAAAAGAACATAAACTAAGCCTTGCTTTGAACTAGATCTGCATTTGCTCCTTTCATCTGTGTTCACTGACATAATTTATTTTGCTCTAATTTTCATCACACCTGATGCTGAAACTAATAGGTGGAGGTTTAAGTGTGTCCATTTTTGCATTGACAACAAGAATAATTTTTGCATTTCCCTATAAGCTTAATGAGGTTAGTGAGATCCACACACCCTAGACTGTGATTACATATGACTGATGATATAACTGCAAATACAACTGCTAACATTTGAGTGTCTGGAGTTCAATGACAGTGATGGCAGGATTGAGTGCTTACGGGTAAGAGCCAGGGGGAAGGCCAACAAGGAAAATACCATGGTAGGAGTCTGTAATAGACCACCCAATCAAGAAGAAGAGGCAAATGAAATATTCTCTAAGCAACTGGGAGAAGTCTCACAGTGGCTGGACTTCGTCCTCATGCGGGACTTCAACTTACTGGAAGTACAATTCAAAGAGGAAAAAGTCTAGGAGGTTTCTGGAGTGACATGATGCTTGGAGGCTGTCTTGGACATAGATACCATGTAATTATCAATATTTTTGTATTCTCAGAGAAGTAAATTTTAATTTTAGTTTCTGTGCAAGCATATGAAGTTAACTTGCATACAAATAAATTTACAGAAATCTATTTTTTACATAAGTTACTACTTCTGAAGTTAGTATAAACATATTAATGAGAAAGAATGTGAAAAATAAGTGATAAAATTACCTCCATGTTACATTTGAAGTGGGTTTTGTCTATGTGGAAATGCAAAAATCTAATGTATGCCTCAAAGGAAAAAACCCTCTTCCTCTACAACAAAATAAATTATAAAGAAGCATCTGGCATTAATATTAAATTAAAAAGCTAAGCAGGTTTGGTTGTATGTACTATTCTTATTTCATAATAATATATTTGAAAAGATGTCTTCACACATGCACATATAAAATGTGTGAGTATGTATGTGCATAGTTTAAAGGTGAAGTCTTGTGAGGTGATAAATTATACATCTTTGAAAAAAGCAAAACACATCCTACATCAGTCTGGAGAATGTAATTCCCTCTTCAAACACAACAAAAAGAAGCAAAGAATAAATTGAAGAACACCTCTCAGTCTGGAATAAGAAAGCAGTAATTGATTGCACTGTTGCCTGGGGCAGCTTGGTTTATTTCTGATAATAAACCAGTGCAGATAATATTGCAGTGTCAGGGGTCATTCTCACAAAGTAAAATTCCTTCTTAATCTGATATCAATGTCTTCACCAAAAGCCGTGATGTGAAATTAATTCCCATTGTGTCATCAGCACTTAATAATTCTTTAAATATATGAGGTAAATTTTGCCCCTATGCAAAGGGCAAGCACAGGGGTTATACAATACTTCATTATTGAGTCACACAGAGATTTTAAGCACTCTGAAATAGTTTTACACAACAGCACATAAGCAAACATATCTCAAACATACAGAAGGAAGAACAAGATTTAAGTAACTGGTTTAATTAAATTAAATTAATATAAGGATAGAAACTCATGAAAATATTTTAGCACTAATGTATTACTAAAGACATCCTTGTAGATGTGCATCAATATGGTTCAGGTTGGTCTTTGTCAAATGCAAAAACCTCACTCCTCTATAAACAGTCCCAAGTTTGGTGCAGTTTGCAAACTGTCTCCTTTTTTTTTGCACCATGCTCCTTTGACGTTATAAATAGCATAATGGGCATACAGTATAATGAACGGCAAATCTCTAATATCAGTTTTTTTGAAACTACCTACTGTATGTTGAGTCAAAAGATAAAAGACTGATGCCTAAAACTGATATCTCATGGCATTTTCCTTGAACATTGATGTATTGCAGTATTGTTGATACTTTGCTTTTCAGTTTAGCACTATGTTTTTCTTACACATATTTATGTTTGAGAAACATAAAATAATTAGGAAGGTAAAGTTAATTTTAAAAATAGCTGTCTGTGTAATAAAAAGAAGCTTTAATGCAATCTGTACCATTATTCCTTTGACATATGGAGCATAAGTGGATATTGATTTATAGAAAATCCTCTCTGATTTGTTTTGGCTTCCAGATTGCTTTTTCTGCCATTCTTTGTTTGTGCTATTGGTTTGATTGAGATCATCAAGGATAATGAATCAGTAAATCCTATCCTGAAGAGGCAGGGCTGCTTCTAAACATAGTGTTTAACTCTGGGACATGATTATTAAGCATCAACACCAATGCTAATACTACTAGATAATTGTTATTAAGGTAGACATAGCAAAAGTTGTGGCAATTGGTAGCTCTAATTATAATTTAGACTTTACAGAAATAAAAGTCTCCAAGATCAGTCTCTTCTGTCTGACTCTGCTATTAAAGTTATTTTTTATAAAAGCATTTCTAAGCAGACAAAACTTATTATGTCTTAATACTAATCATCTTTTGAAATTTCTGATGGGAACTACAAGAAGCATGAGGAAATTCATGGGAAGAGATAGAGGTAAAAATATCCTTTACTTATCATAACCCATTAAGATGAAAAATGGGCAGATTTCAGTATAAATGAATCATAAACTAACTATTTTAATGGCTATGCTCATCTCTCAGAAACAAATGCCTCCCTATGGTAAGCTAATACTGTTTTACGACCATTCACAATGGATAAATATTTTTGAACTCTAAATCTGTAGCCATAAGTGTATAAAGAAGGTTTTTGTGAATTTTAGTTTGAGATATTGTGGCTTTTGCAAGATTAATCACATTCACAAACTTCATTCTTACATATTTTTTGTTAAAAGGGAAATAAAGAATTTCTCAAGTTTAGCCTCAGTGGTTTTGTCCACATTTTATATTACAAAGAACTTGATAATATATTTGAGTTGTTTTTCTTTTTCTGAGTGGCGTTATTGTTTATTTTTGTTTTGTTTGTTTGTTTGGGGGTTTTGTTTGTTTGTTTGTTTTGTTTGTTTTTTAAAATACTGGTTACATTAACATACTGGAGAAGCTGTTGGTGCCTGTACAAAATTTCAGCATCTGACCTCTTTCTATCCCTAATTGCATGAAATACACAAATTTTCAGGGTGCAACACAGAAAAAAAAATTCGAAATGCTAATATGTAGTTCTTTTCAGTTCTACTAAGATAAATAGTTATGCAACAAATTATACAAAGAAGTGCAGGTGTAACCGACTGCCATGGATACTGGAGAAAGTGAAAATTTCCTTTGGAAACATTTTTGTTTAAACTGCATCACACTAAATTACCACATAAAATAAAGAAGAGTAGAGAATTCATGCGTACATTAAAATACAATCCATTAAAAATATGAGAATCTGTATTTCCCTTTATATGTAACTAATGAGTATTTATTGAATGTACTACAGTTGTAAGTTGAATTTAATTATAACTATAGTTAGGATGCAAAGAACTTTTAAATATTTTGTATTAGTCTTCTTTTCAAAAAGTTTTTTAAATGATTGCATTTTCCTTTGACTATTCGAAAGAAATTGAGTGACATCCTATATGTATGTGTGATTTTTACTGTTATTCATTCTGATGTCTTTGGTCACAGTCTATTTTTCCTTTTTAAAGGGATGATTGCTACACATTTATGCATAAATACATAACCAGTGTTGTGTTTACTTAGGCAATATTTCCTTGGAATCCTTATTTACACATTCTTCCCCTTGTGACAAGAACCAAAATGTCTGAATTAAGGGCAGTGATTCAATAAATAAATTATCTATGAAAGAAAAATTTCTGAACAGTAAAATGTGAAAAAGTTTCAATGATTAAATGGACATTCTCAGTCTGTGCATAGCTCGCACTATAAACTGTTTTGTGTTTTTCTTTTGCTGAAGGGTGATTTTGGTCACTTTATTCTAAAAAGCAAGGCAGATTAGGTAGAAGTGGTCCTCTTGTCCTTAAACATGTAAATAAGTTATACTCCTAACTCAAACAAGTGGTATAAGTACATATATACCCAAAACCCATAAATGTTCAGCTATCTTGGATGGAATCAATCAAAGTAAATCTCTCTCCCTTAATTACTGAGGGAGATGATAACTAACCTTTAATAGCATTCATTTTACATAGTTTCAGATATTTTATTTCAGAAATCAGTCATGTAGTCTAAGACAGTCATCACAACTCTCTCCGCTTTTAATGAAAATATATTGCCTCTTCCAGTTAATTCATCCTTTCTGTCTCAAACAGTTTTTTTAGATTGAACTGAGTATTCCGTGCAACTATATGTTTTTTTCTTTGGATTATAGATAGAATGTATAAGAACTAGAATAGACAAAAGACAAAATTGGGCAAGATTGATTACTCCCGCACTCACTTGTTTTTCTGGAAATTTCTGTTTTCCGCCATCATCCACAGAAAAGTTGCAAAGCCCTACCACAAATCCATAGTATCAATAAAAATCTAGACATTTCTTTGGGCCTATGTGGAAGAAAAGAGCCATCCATAAGATTTATTCTGTATTACAATGTTTTCTTTCTTTTCTTTCATTTTTATCTACCTCTTCCTTTTTTTTTTTTTTGTAAGATATGGGACATAATCT
>VWZW01008202.1:365727-405133 GCA_013397115.1 Edolisoma coerulescens | reverse complement strand
TTCCTTTTTTTTTTTTTTTGTAAGATATGGGACGTAATCTAATTTGTGGTGGTGAAGCTACCACATCAGTATCTCCCCTGGACATTTTTACACACATATGAATCAGTGATCTTAGTCCAGAAGCTTTAGGAGACATTTAGATGCAGAAGGTACTTGGTCTTTGCAAAGACTTGGAGATGATGTGCATTGCTCTGTGAGATTGTTTGACATAGAAATAGAACCATAGACAAGAAAATGAAGTTCAAAACAGCTAGCACTTCATCATCCAGGCTGAATCTCCAGTGCTACTTTCTTCTTCCCAGGCAAACCTATATATCTCATGATCCCATTGCTCAGGGCTAAGCTATTCAGAAGCTGATTGTCTTGGGGTGACTTTATGATGTGTATCCCCTATCAACAGGCTCTATGTCCAGACACGAACCCTGTGCTTTTCTGTGCCTTTAAGCTGAGCCTGACAGGGGGGAGAGGGAAAAAATGGAGCGAACTTTTCAAAGCAGTCTGTGCTCCAAGGTCACTACTCCTCTGCGTCTTTCGGCTGTGGCAAGGAGCGTGGAGGAAGCACCCTTCTTGCTTTTCAGCCAGCTTTTGGCTCTGTTTTCTCCAGAGTGAGACAGAGAGGTTTTTTTTTTTTTCCCTTTGGACTTTAGCTTCTTCTTCTTTTCTTCTGGAACTGTGCAACAACACCAAAGCATCATCTGGGAGAACTTTCCATCGAGGCCCGGGGGGAGGACCCCCACGCTGACCCAGCTCCAAAGAGGAGAGAGCCGCACCCATAAAAGTACTTTGAATTTACCAGGTTCTCTCCAAAGCGAGAGATTTTATTATTTAGCATTATTGTTCCTTTCCTGTGTGTTTGTTAAATAAATAGGTTTTTTTTTCCCTCCCTTTTCACATTCCTCCAAGGAATATTTCTTTCCTGAACCTGGTGGGGGGAGGGGCAGTTGTAACCTGCCTTCTGTCAGAGGATATTTTCCTCCAAATTTGTCTCAAACCCTGACACTGATGCTGTGTCTCTGAAACAGAGTTACAGGTATTTTGCAATACACCATAATTTCATAAGATGAGGTCAAGAATATGTGTTGTATGACATAGGTATGACATGAGGGTACCTAACATTGTTCAAAAGTGTAAAATATCATGAAATGACTCTGGAGGAGCAAAGTGAATTTTCATAGAATCGTAAAACACACTGAGTTGGAAGGGACCCACTAGAATCATCAAAGTCCAACTTCTGGCCCAGTACAGAACAGCCCCAGGAATTGCCCCATGCGAGCATTGTCCAAACATTTCTTGAACTCTGGCTTGGTGCTGTGACCATCTGTGTCCAAGTTTAGATTTATCTATTTTATCTTACCAGAAAGAAATGTTATTTCAAGTGGTCCAGGGTTTTTTTTTTGGAGAGAACTAGTTATTCATCAACATTTGCATTTGAACATGATGGGAATGACTTGATGTTGTAGGTACTTTTGAGCCAGTAACATCTAGGCTTAATTGTTCTAAGGGATACAGTCTAGTGGATATTAGGCTGATATCACAGTCAAGTGGGACTGGGTTTAATTCAGTATAGAGGCTAATAGACATGTTAATTCAAGAACCTAAAGAGATATAATTTCTCATAGGACTCTAATGGAATCACAGAGGAGAAAGAGACAGGAGGCAGTGGGGAAAAGAGGGCCTGAAGAATGAAGCGCACTTCTTGAGGGAGCACTTGAATGCCTCGATGATCCCCATCCATTCTCTGGAAGCTGGGACACCAGCTTGTCAGCAATAGTCAATTTAGGAAGATTGTGAGAGATTCCTCCCACAAAAAAAGCAGTCTCTTTAAAAAAGTGCAGCTTCTACCTTTTCTTTTTTTTTTTTTTTTTAAATTAGCTTATACAATACTGTACACAGAAAGCTTTTTGCTTAAAGGTCCTAACAAATTTTTGGAAAATGTCATTGTAATTTTTCAGGCCTTACCAAGTGACTTGTTAAAATAGTCATTGAGTAGATTGATATTAACAAACATAATTAAGAATGATAAAACAAATTATGCAAAAAAAAGTTTATTTCTAAATCCTGGGTATTTAAATCCATACAACTTGAGACTAAAATTAAATAAGATTAAAAAACTCCACAACAAACAAAACCAAACAAACTCAAAAACCAAACCCCACTTTTTTTTTTTCCTCATGAGTGCATCTATCATCTTTATCTAATAGAGGCCTGAGTCCAAACAGAAAGCAGTTTTTAATGCAAATGAAAAAAAATGTGAGACATGTAAACTTGTTAAACAACTTGATATGTAATCAAAACAGCGAGGACGTTGTAACTGCTGTCAGGAGCAGTTACAAAATACCCAGTGATCTAGGGATATACAAAAATAACAAAGAGCAAACAAGTAAACATAAGATTCCTATATTTCCTTGGGAACTAAAACACCCTCAGGGATTTATATAAACTTTTATAAGTTTAACTGGAGTTTCCTTCACTGCTGATACTTGTTTTCACCCTAATTTGTCTTTTCGCTGAACAAGATTTTGCCTTTCAGCTATAACTTATGGTTGCACTATCTTTTGCTGGATAAATGGAATGAACAGTTTTTTGAACACTTTCCAGTCATTGCTTTTGGATCTTAAGGCCAAGAAGATAATGAGGAAAGACTGTCTCAAACAATTAAGTAGTCAGAATGACATATTTGAGAACAACCTTGACTATTACTAGACTATAAACACTCAGAGGAAAATAGGACAGTTTAGAGCAGCCTTAATTAGATGCTTGCATATAAACTGCATGTAAAAATAAGAGGGGAAAATTGGGTCGTCTAGAGGTCTGTTATGCTAATGAGGAAAAAATATATGAAAAGAACTATCTAACCTGTTAAATCCATAAACTGCATTCAAAAGAAAGTGTGTCAGAGATGCACCAACCTTCATAATCAAATCAAGATTGTCTTAAGATCAGAGTTCTTGATGAAAAAAGTCTTACAGAACTTCTTTTAATATTCACCTTTTTGTCTTTTACAGAAAAAGAAAAAAAAAAACCACCCCAAAAAACCAAACCAAAACCAAACAAAGAAGTTCAAAATACCCACATACCCAAAACCCAAATGAACAACCCAGTTCACTCCATCTTTATTCTGCTGAGCTAAAAAAAAAAGTGCTTAAATTTCTATTATGTGGCAGGTTTTATAAAACCTGATAAATTAATTTATCAGAATTCAAATAATTGTTATAATACAATGCCAAATAAGAGATGTTCATTTAAACCGGAAAAGGCTCTGATAGTATATGAAATGAAAGGTATAGATAGCACTATGCAAGGAGGAAATAATTCTGCAGTTAGAGAAGAGGCAGCCACCTGGAGGTTTTCAGGGTGCTGTGTTGGGACTGACTTGATGTACATTCTAGTTTGTGATCTTAGTATAGGAAGTAGGAAGATATGAAGGCAATTTTATAAGTTAGAGAGTTAAGACACAATCTTGACATGAAGAAATAATCAAATCCACAAAGAACTGGGTAACCTAAAGTAAAAAGAAAAAGATGTTTGAAATATAATGGATCTTAGACAACCTTGGGCTTGTAGAGATGAGTGAAAAGAATCCACTTCAAGGATTCTTAAACCATAAATAATTGTAAAGAAAAACATGTTCAATTATCATTACATGAACAGAAACCATCAAAACAGAAAGCTGAAAATAAAAAATGACATTTAGGAAGTGATGAATTGGAGACATATCCTCTCACATCTATAAAATACTGAAGATGCTTCATCTGGAATATTTTATCCTGGGGTTAAAAGATGTTAACTTCAAAGCAAAGAAGAAGAAAAGACTCTTCTGGCCAATCAAGGAAATATATCCTTTTCTCATTCTGTTTCCTTAGACATATTAAAGAATCAAGAGAAGCTCTCACAGAACATCTTGTTTAATGTTTGGATAGATGTGTAGTGAAACTGCAAATGATAAATGCCTTAAAATCACTCAAAATGTAACTGAAATGATTCGTTCAACTGTGCTAACAAGGCAGTGGACCTAGCTTATAATGGAAAATTTTGCAAAAACATATTTGGAAAGCTTTGCATATATGTCATAAGCTTTTATAAAGTCATGGGTTTTGCAATTATGAAGAATTAAGCTGAGCTCCAGGACAGGAGTTCACTATAGCAGTATGTAAATACCTTTGCAACAGAAAAGTTATGTGAGTTAAATGGTGATTTATAAGAACCAACACAATAAATGCCAACATCATTAGGGTTCTGAGACAAAAACATGGCAAAAGAAATATCATGGAGAGAGTTTTTTGAAACTCTGTTTTCTGAATGAGTTTCACTTTTGCTTCAAAACTGCAACAGCTCTGTAAAATTAGAATTCTGACCCTGAAAAACAATTTTCATATTAGATTCTTACACCAGTATTTTGTTTGTAAAAGTAGCACTTTTTCCAGCAGGACAGCCAATGAGCCAAATTGTCCAAGCAGCTTAATTTCTTTTTCCTGCTCTGTCTGTCCATAGTTTCAACAATGCTGGAAATAATGGAGTGTTTATTTTTCTTTTCCATTCTTAATACGGAGAAAAACGTGTTTTAAATGCTCTAACAGGAATGCATTCCCCTATATATGAGGATTTTTATAAAACTGAAGCCAATATTCCCAGATTTTGCACTGTAATTGTCAAGATAACTGCAGAATTCAAGTGGATTTTTAACAGTTGAACAATCAAAATGAAAATAATCCAAGATTTTATGGCACATAATATACCCAAACCACTTTACCAAAGAACTTTAGCTTGCTGCCAAGGAATCCAGTAAGTTATAAAACTATAGATGATTTAACCGTTCAGATGATTCAGTCTCATTACTTGTAGAAAAGAAATATAATGTGTAATTGCATCATTTCTACCTTAGTCACTTTTCTTATTAGCTCTATGCATGTACGAACAATTTGTATATTTTACTTCCTAATTTTTATCAATATCATCCAATGTTTTACATTGGTAACACTTTCTGGATGATTTCCCTCTCTTGTAGAATCCCAAGGTTAATAATGGAAACTGATTTTTTTTTTCATTTTGTTTTTGTTATATTTGCAGAAATATTTGGTTTACACAGATCAAATGCATTAGTTGTCAATCTAACTAATAGTACCAGTTTCTCATGGATGTTGAAGGGATAAAACTCCACAATCATTCAAACGTTCAGGACGCCATTTTATCTACTTCTGCAGGAACCTAATCTGTCACACTTTCAGTAGCTCAATTATATAAGGCCTCTGGGAAAGACTGTATGAAGATTAGGTTTGAAATATTATCATTTGTGTTGGGTTTGTGTGGCCAGGTTTTGGTAGTGGGAGGGCCACAGGGGTGGCATCTGTAAGAAGCTGCCAGAAGCTTCCTTCATGTCTTGGCAGAGCCAATGCCAGATGGCTCCAGGATGGACCCACTGCTGGTCAAGGCTGGGTGAATCAGAAATGGTGGTAACACCTCTGTGATAACATATTTAAGAAGGAAAGTTATTGTGCAGTTGTAATTGCCACCAGAGAAGAGTGGAGTGAGAATATTTGAGAGGAGCAGCCCTGCAGACACCAAGGTCAGTGCGGAAGGAGGGGCAGGAGGTGCTCCAGGCACTGGAGCTGGGATTCCCCTGCAGCCTATGGTACAGCCCATGGTGAGGCAGCTGTACCTCTGCAGCCCATGGAGGTCCATGGGGATGCAGAGATCCACCTACAGCCTGTGGAAGAGACCCACACCAGAGCAGGTGGGTGCCTGAGAGGAGGCTGTGACCCCTTGGGAGGCCTGTGCTGGAGAAGGGGCCTGGCAGGGGCCTGCAGACCCATGGAGAGAGGAGCCCATGCTGGAGCAGTTTCCCTGGTAGGACTTATGACCCTGTGGGGGACCCACAAGCAGGCTGTGCTTGAAGGACTGCACCCTGTGGAAGAGTGACCCACACTGGAGCAGTTCATGGAGAACTGTTGCCTGTGGGATGGACTCAGGTGGGAGTAGTTTGTGAAGACTATCTCCCATGGGAAGGACCCCACAGTGGAGCAGGGGAAGGACTCCTCTTCCTGAGCAGCAGCAAGAACAATGCATGATGAACTGACCATAACTTCCCTTCCCCATCTCCCTGAGCTGCTTCAGGGAAGTA
Source organism: Edolisoma coerulescens (assembly GCA_013397115.1). Classification (NCBI taxonomy): domain Eukaryota; kingdom Metazoa; phylum Chordata; class Aves; order Passeriformes; family Campephagidae; genus Edolisoma; species Edolisoma coerulescens. The sequence goes on along the minus strand of VWZW01008202.1, from coordinate 399,015 downwards.
GATAGAGCCTAAGAAGGAGGGAGGGGTAGTGGGAAGATGTTCTTAAGATTTATTTAATTTCTCATTATCCTACTCTGATTTTGTTAAGTAATAAATTCTATTAATATCCCCAGACCAGGTCTGCTGCCTGTGATGGTAATCAGTGAGTGATCACTCCCTTTTCTTATCTCAACTCATGAACCTTTCATTATATTTTCTCTCCCCTGTCCACTTGTGGAGAAGAATGATAGAGCGGCTTTGGTGGATGCCTGGCATCCAGCAAGGATCAACACATTACACCTTCACAATCTATAACACTCACACAGAGATAATAAGAAATTAAAATTTTATATAGAAATTGTTTGGAATCATGTAATGGGATATTTAGAAGTGCAGGTATATTTTATTTTTTTGGCCAAAAAAGTTGAATATAAATAGAACAATAAACAATATTGCATTAGGGTTTTGTGGTAAGGTTTTTGTAGTGGGCAGGGGCTCCAGAAGTGGCTTCTTTGAGAAGACACCAGGAGCTGCCCCCATGTCTGACAGAACCAATTTAAGCAGGCTCCAAAATAAACCTGCTGCTGTCAAAAGCTGAGCCCATCAGCCGTGCTGGTGGCACTTTTGTGAGACCACATTCTAAAAAGGGTAAAATAAAATTTTGAGTGGTGCAGGTGAGACAGAAACTAAGAAAGATGTAAGAGAAACAGCTGTGCAGATATCAAGGTGAGAGAAGAAGGAGGGAAAGCAGTAGAGCGGCTGGCATCAGAGCAGAGGTTCTCTTCTATCCCTTGGAGAAGACCATGGAGAAGCTCTTATTCCCCCTGCAGCTCATGGGCAGCCATGGTGGAGCCCATAACCACTCTACAACCCATGCTGGAGCAGGTGGGTTAGTCCTGAAGGAAACTGCAGCCCACAGAGAGACCACACTGATGAGGGTTCCCAGCTGGATAAAAAAGAAGAAATGTTGTTAAATTTTGTTCTCTATCATAACCACTACTGAATGATTAGGAGGGGGTGATTTTCTCCAGGTCTGGTATATTTATTAGTTAAAGAAAAAATAAGAATTCTGTTTTGTTATGTGGCATATTCAAAGTACTTGCCTTGAGCTATAAGTTTTGATTGATGTGAGTTTTGGTCACCTGAGAGTATCTTACTTTCAATTCCTGCAGAAACAGAGGATGTGTTACAGCCAGGAGTTCCTCCGAATTTAAATATTCATGAGTGAGTTAGGGTGAGTTGAGTTCAGGGCCCTTCTCACTATGCTTTTACAGCCCAGTTATACCCATTATCAGAGAAATAGTTAATGAGACTTATTTCCTCAGGTAGGTGGTGTGAGGAAGGATTCTTAATGCTAAAATAACAGTTTATCCAAAGTTGATATTAATAAAAATAATATTTTTTTTACTACTCAAGAAGTGTTAGTTAACTTAAATGTTGTTTAATACTCAGAGATAATATGATGGATGCTCTTCACAGACACCTACAGAGACATCTGCGGTAGTCAAATATAACAGGTTTTTCAGTGTGCAGCAGTGTGTTACATTGTCAAAGTTAATGAGATGTCTGATAGAAAATAAAGACAGTCCTGGTTTGAAAATTTGCATCTATTTGGGTCTCAGTTTTCTTTCAAGTTCTTCAGTAAAAACAACATGTAAGACTGCTCAGTTTTTTCTTTTGGATATTTTGTGGTGTTCTTCAAAGGCAAGAAAAATTTCTCTAATTAAAGCACATAGAGAGCACTGCTGGTGTCAGTAGTGATAATGTTTCTATATTCTGATTAATGCAACACAAAATATCTGTTTAGAATAAGATAGAATATACCATTTCAGCAGAGAGGGATCTGCCATGATCATCCAACTGCCTGATAAACTCAGTGCTGACCAAAAGGTAAAGCATGGTTTTCAGGGCATTGTCCAAATGCCTCTTAAACGCTAACAGGCTTGGAGCATCGACCACCTCTCTAGGAAGCCTTTTTCAGCATTTGGTTTAACTCTTTAGCCAAATTGCCTTTATATTTACCTGAAGAATACAAAGAAGCCTGAGCATGTACACCTTCAGTACATTGTAATGGATAACCCTGAGGACAAAAAATTTCTTGAGGGTAATTTCTTTGTCTCAATTATTTTAGGTGGGTTTTTTTAGTTTAAATCATATTTTTTGTAAAACTGGTTTTGATTTCTGCCAATGTTGTTGCATTTTTTTTAAACTCTGATTGTTTAAATATATGATTTTATTACTATTATGAAGTCTAAAAACTTGATGTCATGTAATTAAATTCTATTTTATAGAAAATATATAAATTGCATTTGAGTAACTAAGTGAATATGAACACTGAAGCTAATTGAGCAGGTATGCTTACTTATTGAATTATAATTTTCCAGAAGTAAATTCATATCATGTGGAAGAACAGTAAGTAATTTCAAACAGTAGAGATGAAAACATCTGGAAAATACAAAAGACTTGGTCAGAACCATATGGGAGTCACTATATTTAAATAACAGAGTAAATATGGGTTGGGGTTTTTTCTGTGCATGTGCACCTCTGTGCATGTGTGTATGTAGCTGTATTTATGAAGAGGTGGAAAGCAGCTCAAAGAACTCACTAACTGAAGAAAACCTACATGGAAAAAGGGCCTTTGTGTAGATACAGAAGAACCATCATTTACATCAAATGAAATAAGGAGATAAATAGGTATTTTAGAAGGGAGGAAAAAAAAGTTTGATCTATCTCCAATTTATGCAACAATAATAATATTCTTAATATTTTTTAAAAGACCTATCACCTCATTTTCACTTACAATCATTAAGCATCTCTGAATAATATGTCTCAGCAACGGCATTATAGTCATGTGCAAATCATTTCATATGTAGAATGGATCTTAAATCTTATCAGTTAAGCATTGACTCCCTTCTTTGAGTTTACAACTCAACTCTATTCTTCTTTTTAAAATACCATTCCTTTTTTTAATCTAGGCTCTTTTCTCTTTCTTGCCCTGTGTTAAAGCCTTGGATGCAGCCCTCTCTTGTGGAATGGAGTGCAACATGTTCATTCGTAGCCATTCCCCGATAGAAAACAAAGGACTCTTTTTCCCCAGCATAGAAGAGTAGTATATTCCTACCTTGCAGCAGTACAGAGCCAAATTCTTCCTGATAAAGTAGTTCATTCTGTCTGATTTCAGAAGCCTAAAAAACCAGATGTCACCCTTTCAGTTCACTGTATGAACTCCCTATGTGGTTGAAGGGCAGAAATGGGAACTCCTAGAATGACTTTGATTTCATATTTGCATAAACAACTAAAATAAGTTTGGTGAATCATTCCTGACAAGAACCATTTTTTTTGCCATTGACTGTTAAGTGCCATCTAAATTACAAGCCCAGAGAGAGATAGCTACACTGCAGTCTGTGAAGGACAGATGAAGTTAAAAGCAGTCGTTATGATCCTGTTGCAAAAGATGTGTAGAAGAGCGAAGAGGAAAAAAATAGAGGTAAGTAATTGTTGAATACATTTTCAAACTCCAGAACAAAATTTCTATTATTATTACCCTAGTNTTTTTTTTTTTTTTTGCTTTTGTATGATAGATTTTTCTCTTTAAATGATTGCTTTTATTCCTAGAATACTGACTCATAAGCAGATCATGAAGTGCTGACCTCAGATACAGTAGCCAATAGTAGCGAGGAACACAGTCAGAAAACACTGCCAGTTAAAACAATACAATGTTTGGTCATCCATTTCAAATTTTGCACTCGAGTGTATAAAAAGTTCAATTTATTTTAGACAAATTCTTGAGCGCAAAATTATTTTATTTAATTCAAGTCTACTCGTTAATTGAAAGAGTAGATCGTGACTCTTTTGTCACTATCCATCTTTGCATATAATCAGATACTTTAAAAAAAATTAATTAATTAAAAGATTAATATTTTAAAATAAAAAATACTCTTTTCCAATATCCATTTTCTGAATTTTTCTCTATCACATACACAAATAATGTGGGTATATGCACTCAAAATGAGAACATTTGGGAAATATATGCCAATTTTCAATTGTTTATATCAATAGACGGCTAATTTCACATTCCTCTTTTTTATTACTTTCTTATCTTTTAGATTGTATTTTAAAAAATGCAATTGTTCCTAGGCTTCTTCCCCAACCTGTATTTAAATAATTCGTCCTGAATCTTAGCAATGATTTCTGTGATGTCAGTGCTTTGGGCAACACAAATGAAACTCTAAATGGTATTATCTTGTACTTCATTCTTAATAAATGATGAGCAATAATTCCACATTACAGTATGTGATTCAGGCTGCTTAATTTAGTCCCTGAGAGAGTCAATGCAATTTCCACAATTAGGCACCCAGTGGTCTCTGAACTGACACAGGATACCCATACTGTCTGTACAGGGATATTTGACAAGCCTCAGGACATAGCAGAGATTTTTTCCTTTCTGTCTCCATACCTGGAAGCCAGGAGGGATGCCTTAGAGGCTTCGTGAATGCCTCTATTTTAGCAAGTGAGGCTAATCCCAAGACAACACAATGGGGTCTAGAAGGCTTTTTATTGGACAAATTGCAGGTGTCTGAGGGCAGCTCAAGGACTCCACGGATTCCGTACACTGAATGGACAGAACATATTTAATTCTAATTATATTTGTAGATGTGCACCTTTAGATACCTAGATACAGGCACCTACATGTTCAAAATGAATCTCACCCTTCAAGTTCTTTATAAAACAGTGTTATTTAAGAAAATCCTGACTATGTCCTCCAAAGGACTAGCTCTGTCTTTTTGAAGTGCTAGAGAGAAAACTACTTTCTGTATATATTTGGGTATCACTATGAGAATTCCTCTGTTCGTGTGAAATTCCAATAGATGTGAATGAAAGGCTGACATTGAAGAAGGGACTCCAGTCTTCTAAAACAGCTTAAGAGGACAAGTTGTCTGGTAACTTGGAAAATCGATTCACCTTTATTCAGAAGTAAGTAGGTAATGAATCAACTGACTGAGGTTGTCAAATGAATTCCTAAAAAGTGAAACCCGGTGAGAAATTCTTTTTAATATACATATATTTTCAAAGATCAGAGCTCTCAGTTTACTGACTGAACTCCCATTGAGGCAACCTCTCAACAGTAGCCTTATAGATATTGAGCCAGAATTTTGTAGCTGCTAAGAAAAACAGGGGAAAAAATTATCACAGGCTTCATAGGATTATTAAGGAAGTCTGTGAGTACTTGTGTGATTACATAAAATTCAATACAGGAAATTTATCTACTGGTGCAAATGTACACACCATGGGATGTTCAGATAAAAAGTCAAAAGGAGGGATCAAGGTGGATCACGGGGGGAATGAGTGTGTGAAAATGGAGAGAGAGGATAAAAAGGGGCCATACATATGTAAATATGCTGCAGATGAATATGCTTGTAGAGCCAAGCACTGTTCCTGATCAATGCAGTCTGTCCTATTCAATTATTAAGTTGTATTCCTACTTAGGATGTGATGTTGCTCTCCATTCTGTGTGTTTGATTTGCTAGTTAACCTCAACCTACACCAGCTGGTAAAGTAGGAGGAAGACATAGTCTGGAAAGACTAGAGGTTGAATCTGGAGCCTGCATAAACAGGGTCTAGGCTTGGATTACTATGTTCTAGTACAAGATTTTGAGTGATCCAAAAATTTGGGAATGACTGCAAATCAAAGGAGAATATGTTTAAGTCCACTCATGAGCTTGCATCCTGCTCAGCTGGAAGGAAGGGACTGTAGGTATTGCTCATACATAATCCATACAAGTGCTGTGTGTATATTTTGAGTGTGTTTACCTAGATCTCTGGCATATGTGTCCTACCTTGCTACTGCATGGACCTGCAAACAGGAACAGCAGCAAGGGGGTGAAAGAGAAGAAATCCCTTGAGCATTAAGCTTACAGAACTCAGCTTCCCTTAACAGTGACCACTCTTATAACTGTTTCATAATTTTGTTAATATTGAGGGTACACCTCTCTGTACTCAGATACATTTTAAGCTGATGTATTAGTATGGCTTCATCTCCCAATCATTATTCTGTCAATATTATATGAACCTTTCAACAAGCACCAAAGAATTACAGTTTCTTCACATGGTTTTGTTTATGTACTGACATTTCAAATAGATCTTGACCGAGGAAAGGATGTAACATTTCATCATTAAGGACACCAGGAACTTTTTCTAAAATAAGCATTGGATCAAGCAAATAACGAAAACAGTTTTAGTAAGATTTTTTTAGTTGAATAAAATGACTATGGTGACTAAGAGCTTCGATTTTTGTGCATTTTTTTTCTAACTCATATCAAGGAACACCTATTGAATTCTTGATAATAATCCAAAATTATTTCATTTACTTCAATTTACTATTTCACGTTAGAGCATGTTATTTCTGAATTAAGTATCCCACATTGTAGACGATGAAGAGAAAATCTAATAAAGGCAAGATCTCTTTACAACTTTGATTCACAGTTTAGAAATTTTTCATGCTATTATTATTAGTATGCAAAACATTCAGCAATATTTGATGTGTAAGAATGTACTTGCTGTGAAAGGAACACAGACTATAAAAAGAAGCTGTATGTCAGCTGTAACTGATCGCATGAGTACTGATAATGTGCTTCAGTGCAGTGGTAGATGAATTGGAACCTTCACTGGCATTGCTTAAAGTAACCTTACCTGACTGTTATGAATCGGACTAAGCAGGTTTAATTTTCTATTTCTCCACTGGCACCTGACAGCTACTTAAATGATGTTACAGCTGTAACTGAGAACTCTGGGAAAAGTGAACCATGAGGATTTAAACCACTTTCTGTGGTAATGCCAACATTTATTATTTTTACCAGTGAGATCTTCTACCCTGTTTTCCCATAATTTTATAGTTGAGCATCTAAATCTTTTAAAGAGTTTTGTAACTTGAGGCTACAGTGTTGCTTAACCACACAAAAAAATAAAATTAAGGCATGCTATCTCTTAAAGCTGCTTTGGTTCTGCTTGCCTGTCCTTTTTTAGTAGTCCTTTTCTCCTCTGGTCGTTGTCCCTTTCCGTGGCAGCAGTCCTCTTCTGTCGCAGCAGTCCTTGTCTGTAACAGCAATCCTCTTCTGTCATGGCAGTCCTCCTCTGTGTTCTTTTCTTTTCTTTTATCCTCTGCCTCTCTCTGAGGGTCAGCTGGTCTCTGGTCTTTAGTAGAAGCACCTGGCTCCAAACAGCTGCAACTCATCAAGGGACTGCCTATAGCCTGTTCTTGCTCTCCTACATGCCTCTCTTTTTGCTAATAAGTAAAGATGATTTGGCTGGGGCACACCAAAAGGTGCACATACAGCTCTAGTTTCTTCCTTCCACTTCAGTTTACAGGTGACTGCAAGACATTTTAAAGGATATGGGAATAGTTCAGATTTGTTCCAGGTGTTTATTTATAGTTCTTTTAGAGACTTTATATAGATCACAGTGTTGTCCCTAAAATAAAATGTTTAGCTCTAACTTCGTCTTATTCATATAGTCCAAATTTTCATACTCCAAAATAATTCCTCAGAAATTATTATTGAACACATCATCTTTCATGTTAGGGTCTCTTCCAGTTCTTGAAATCATAGAGTCTTATTTTACTGAGATGCAAACAGGTTTTTTTTTTTCACATGCTAGTAAGTTGGATTATGTCTTTTAATATTGGTATATAACTTTTAATTTTCAGATAATTGTTGGTAAATAGTTAAACAAATCTATGATTTGTGTTACCATATTATGATATTTTATCTGCATAGAACTAACAATCAGATAGATGAAAAACTGTAATTTACTAGAGGACAAAAAACATGTCAAAATGCTGCTCCTGAAATTTTTGTAACATTCTTTTCCCAGCATGAAGATCACTTCATGTGGTTAAAGTCAGTGAGCCTGTGTTGTCATGGTTTACTCATAAACCACAGTACTTATGCAGGATATTTCAAACAAGTTTCAAGTAGACCAAGGTTCCATTGTCACCATTACTGGTGTTAATTTACACTTTTGTTAATTCTCACAACATAGGCCAGGGTTTAAATCCTCAGGGAACATGAACAACCTGACTTTACTTGAGGTCATTGTTGTGTCACATAGGCAGTGCACAGGTTTTACACCACAAGCTTCAATCCTATTAGACCTTTCTTAGCAAAGGCAGACTTTGACCTCAGTACATACAGCCTACAGTTCCTCACCTTTAACAAGTAAAAATCTATATGTTTTTTGGAGCTAACAAACCAGCTTGCTGAAATAACAGTGGTATTGATAATAAAATAGTGAAGTGAATAATGATTTCTATGCATTGATTTGCATATAACTAACTCTGAAGATAAATATGATGCAGACAGTGTCCAAGAACCAGACAGCCTATAACAACACAAATATATTGAAAGAAAGAACAAATATTGGTAGGAAGATAAATGTTGAGATAGAAGAGATTAGCCCTTGACAACCAGAAGCAGTTCATACTGGATGTAAAAGAGTTCACTTATATAGCTATTATGTCTTACTGTTTTGACTTTTTTAATCTGAGATAATTTCTTTGATACCTCATCTCAAGACAACACAATGTCCTGAATAAAGACACAGCTAAAGACTTTCTTCTTTGACTGTTATAGGGTTTAATGGCAGAACAGAGAAGACAGAAGTCTCAATATTCAAAAAGTAATTGGTTAAAAAGTTGGGATGAAGAAACAGAAGCATACACAGAAGTGCAGAAGTTGCATTTTATTTTATACTTATTTTTTAAATTTAATTAAGTATCTTAAAACAATTGTGCCTTCTGGTTTAGATAAAACAACTTATAAAACTGCTTTGTGTAGCAGAATATCAATGTCTTAGAACTCTTTTTAATAAGCCATTTCAATATAATAGAAAGTTGCTACTTCTTGTCACAACTTTTGAAGTATGAAGGTAGAGTGTCAAAAAACTCAGTTTAGCATTTTCTTTAATTGAATTACCTATATGTCTTTCACAAAGTTCTTGGATTTTTTGTAAGACTCCTTATATTTCATGCCATGAAATTAAGAAATAATTGAGAAGTCTCTCAAGAAGTTCTTCTGTTTCCTTTTTTTATTTTTCATTTTCCTCAAGCAATATTTTATTACTGTTAGAATTCTTTCTTTCCAGTGCAAACATTTAATCTTCAGAGAGAAAAGTCTTATTTCCTACCTTTGCAAACATATTAGTAATTACAGACCTCAAAGTAGTATTACTATATTGTAACCAAGTCCAGATGATATCTGAGAGACTGGGAAGTTTATTCATTTTGTTGATCAGATCATTCTCTCATGTCACTAATTAATTTCCAAAAAAAAAAAAAAAAGGCAAAATCTAAAAACCCCTCAATTACAGCTGGCATCCCTGCGAAATCACAATTCAGCCATAAGTTATATTGCCAGAGGTAGTGATTCCTATTAAGGTACTGATTCCCATGTATTTATTTGTTAAGACTTTGTCTTTTGGGATAGCAGGTTTTTACTGGTTTTGCAATTCTTATAATAGGTAATTTATGCAATTCATTAGGCAAGGTTTTTATTCCTGGTCTATATGGTAAAAGAGGGAGGTGAAATGTAGAATTTTTCAGAATCGATAGGATTCAGACATACAGAGCTATGTGACTGAAAATCTTAAGTGTATAAACACACAATTCAAATCCCTTTAGCCACTCTTTATTCCTAAGTGTGCAGTCAGTTTTATGTGGCACTTTCCTGCTTGTTCTCTGCACCACCAGGAAGCAGTATATTTCAGGTATCTCTCACAGACCTCAAAACTGACTCTTTTCCCATCAGTAAGAGGATTTGACATGAATAAAGCAATTTCAATCTTTGATTTCTTTAATTTCCTCCAGAACTGCACCGATTTCTGAACATTTTACAAGGTGTCATTCATTAGCTGTACATTTCTTTAGAGTTCAAAATGTCTGCCAGTCAGCCTCCTGTTCATATAGACTATACTGGTTACCTACATACGTCTTCCTTCCATATGTGCTTCTTTGCTTTTCCAGGTCAGAATACTCTAGAAAATAACGTATGTTAGTTAGTGAATAATTTTATACATAACTTAGCACACAAATAGTTTTCCATACACTTCACTCCAGAATCTTCCTGAATAAGTCCACAATGTTTGAGGAATTCTATTTGTAGAATATTTTGTCTTTCTCTTCATCCTGGCTGGATGGTCTGTAACAGACTCCATCATGATATCTATGGAGATTAGGAAATGAAAATTAGTTTGAGTAAACTGTAGAGGGATGAATAATCTTAAATGCTTATTTCAGTACCACAGACGAAATATATTCTGAAAGATACCTTTACACTTCAGACCTTTGTGTGGGATTCAGCTGCTGATGCAGATTCCTCAGTATGCATGAATAGGAGCATGTAAACACTTTATACAGTAAGGAATTTTCATAGTCTAAGAAAATATAATCAACGTATTCAATGGAGTCTAGAGCATTTTTCATGTTGCCTCAATTTGAATAAGTCGTGTCTGTCAGCTGAAGAGGTCTCTAGACTCCATTGACTGGCTGATTCTCCCAGGAATCTAGTTTCAAATCAATTGCTAAGCATTACACAGAGTCAATAGTAATGTATGTATTGGAAATTGCACCATCTTGAATAAAACTATGATATAAATAAATCCCAGTCAGGCTCTTTCGCTGTCCATAAAGACCGGAAGTAGGCCCCAGTTTACAGGTTTGTGATTAAACTTATTCCCTCAAGAGCAGGATGGCCCTATTCATGCTGTCTATTTGATAAAGTGATTGTCGGTGCTACCTCTAACTGTTCCCAAGCCCTGTCTAGAAAAGGGATAGCTAGAGCCAAACGCTATGGAAAAGTATCTTCCTGTGCCTGAATTGAGTCCTTGTTGAGTTTGCTAGTGTGGAGCCTTTTAGATTAGCATACTAAGAGTGGCTTTGAGTTCTTCGATGCAAATCATCTGAGCAGAGACTTTCCATTCATTCTTCTGAGGTTTCAGATTAAACACTTCACATACCAGCATTTAATTCTTCAGACCATCGACAGAAGGCAAGCAACAAAATGTTTCTAAAGGCTCTGACTCCATTCGATTGTACAGGCATTAACTACATATGTCTTGTTGAATACAAAGTCAATACAATTGAATTTTGTTATAAATATTTAGAATTAATGACCTTAATTAAAGAAATAAATATTAAACAAAAATATATTGATTAAAACAAAAACTGATCTTTCCTCCAAAGCTCTGATAAGATGGCAGAAGAATTATTTTATTTTCAAATGCAAATAAAAAGTACATAGCCAGAGGGAGTATTAATTTTTTACTGTGGATATAAATTTTTATTGTGGTAACAATAAAATGATTCTTGAGTAAAATCCCTTAAAACCTCCATGTTTCAGTAGTAGCATATAGCATTTCTCTTGAAGGCTGAACGAATGTATTTGGAATTCACTTACAATTGTTTCCCATATAAAGCACAGACTGAAGAATGTAGCAGTACAAAAGGCTTTTTTATGGCATTAATGTATTTAATTTTGTTAATTAAATTCGATTTTTCCTTGAAAGCATGCACCTCGATATCCATTTTGTGCTACGTGAGAGGGGAATACACAATGGTGGTTGACCTTGCCTGACTCAGATGCCCAACACTCTGCTCTTTCACTCCCTTTTCTTAACTGGACAGGGAAGAGAAATTACAGTGAAAAGTTCATGAGTCAGGGTAAGGACAGGGAGATCTCCCACCAACTGCCATCACAGACAAAACCAAACTTAATTTGGGGAAATTAATTTAGTTTATTGCCAACCAAATCAGAATAGAATAAAGAGAAATAGGAACAAATCTTAAAATGCTTTCCTCTGACTCTTTCCTCATTCCTCCGCTCAACCTCACTACCAATTTCTCTGCTCCACTGTGGACCTCCATGGTCTGCAGGGGAACTACCTGCATGACCATGGTCTTCTCCACAGACTGCTGGGGAATCTCTGCTCTGGCACTTGGAGCACCTCTTCCCCTTCCTTTTTCAATGACCCTGGTATCTGTAGGGTTATTTCTCTCAAATTTTCTCATTCTTCTCTCCCATCTGCTGTTTTAGGGCAGTTTTTACCCTTTCTTAAATGTTATCATAGAGGTGCCACCAAGATAGCCGATTGTTTCATTTTTGTGGGGTCCACCTTGGAGCTGCTGGAACTGGCTCTTTTGGACATGAGAACAGCTTCTGGCTTCTACTTACAGGTGCCATGCCTGTGGCCTGTAGTTCTCCTGCTACCAAAACCTTGCCATGTAAACCCATTAACACGTAGTGTTGACTAGCTTGAAGCACATCTGAGTTTGCAAAAAAAAATCATCCTATCCTCTCTAACCAAGCCATGTTAAGATGTTTGGAGTTCAATTTTTTTTTTTTTTAATGAAAAATATGAAACAATCAGATATAATACATTCTCAATTTACTCAAGCCACTTAGTGGCATTACAGTTTTGAGAAGCTAGTTGGGGAAGAAGGAAGACAAGTGCAATGAGATGGATTCCAGGCCCCCAGTTAGCAATTTATACATTTTTTTGTTATTTATCTGATCATTTGTCTCATCAGCAGATTTTAAAAATTTTACTGGACTGGCACGTTAAGTTAAATTTTAAGGTCCGAGATGTCAATCCTTATTTTATGCTTGGACTTCTCAAGTGTAATTACTACTCATAAAGAAAGAAAATAGGAAAGTACAGGCTACTGTATACCTTGCTTCTTTATTCTCATGTGAGTACATGAATTATATATATATATGAGAGAGAGACTATATATAAACTATATATATGGTTTATATAATAAACTGTATCTATGTTACCATGTAGAATATCCATATGGAAATAAGTTATGGAATACACAAGATTCAAATAACTTGTTTCTTTGTCAATGAAATGGCCATAATGTAGCAATATATAAAGTGCACACCTACCATAAAATATATGAGGAGCCTCACAGAACCTTAAAAATATGCAGTCATTATAGATGTGTTGTATATATTGCATAAAACAGGTGATTTCTAGAAAATGGAAAGTTTATTGACTGACTATTGTTCTGTCAGAGAGAATAGGAATCTGTAGAATCTAATTGAAAAAAGTTGCGATGGGTAGTGACTGATTCAGAAACAATTGAATCAGAGGACAAGTGAAGTATGAATCTGCTATTGTCCACATATTTTGGGATATCACATAGTCACAGTCTTGTCAGAATAAGTGGTTATCACCACTGTCATACAATAAAACACTGCCATAAAACAAAAATCTGGAGAAAAATTCTTAGTCCTGAAGAATCTGCATTCTCACAGTATATTCATAAATATTAATGTTGCTGATATTGAAAGACTTAGAAGTCAGGAAAATTATGCTAACTCTTGATCACACTTTTATTCTGCTATGCAGAGGTGTCCTAAAAAATCATGTTCATCTTTATCCTAATAAAAGTCTTTAAATTCTATTCAAGGTCACCCAGGATGAGAATACAGTCTCCTTTTTCTCAAGGGTGAGTGGTTTTGTTTTCTTCCATCATGGGAACTGTTGTCAGCAACATGTCTGATTAATTTATAACATCATCCCATTAAATTTGCTTACCTTTGACAAGTTTTCTCTCTCTGCAAATACTATACCATTTCAAACTTTCCTAAGAGTAATTGTGTGTGTTTTTTTTCTTTTCTTACTTTTCAGTAATGTAGTACATGTATTATTCCATATTTACACTTGAAAAATTTTCCTTTATCTTAAACACAACTATGAACGTGCTGTTTGATATGGACACTTCTACAGTAAGTACCCTAAGAAATGTACAAAAACCATTCCTTATTTATTTAACTTGTTTGTTGTATTTGGAGGGTTTTGATTGATACAGAATGATAGTAATTCTCAGCTAAAGTATACTCTGTAATGTAAGCAAATGAAAGGAGCATATAATAAGCAAAAGAAAGTATTCTATTAATCAAATATACTTTTAAACCTATCGTACTATAGATGTAAAAGGAATACATTTACGAATTTGCAAACTTCAGTCATGTTTAACTCTCAAATGCAGACATTTTTAGCTTACATTAAAATATTCAGATTTACAATTCAATCTGTTGAGCTGTTTGTTTGTTAGATCCCTCTGTTACCGATTACATTGATATTCATCTGCACCCTGATATGCAAAACCAGAGACTATTACGGTTTCAGACAAATATAAAATTAAGTAAGTTGTGTGTTGTTTAATGTTCCTAGGTTTTGCCCTCTGTATCCTGCACTTTCTTCTTCATTTTACTCCCATTTCAGCAAAACAATACTGAATAAAAAAAATCCTCTGAAGCCATTTTGCTGCCATAAATTAATCTTCTCTCCCATGGATAGACAGAATGAAACCATCATGATTGAACAGATGCCTTCAAATAAATTGCTTAAGTTTCAGTCACTATAATCAATTACAAGCCTTGAAAAAGGGACATTCCTAATCTGGATGCTATTGCACAGGCATGGTGTTTACCAGAAAAAAAGCTTAGAATACAATTGTGAAAATTGTATCAAAATTGTTTGACAGCAGGTCCAATGAGAAAATCATCCTCTGAGAGGGAATAACAAACTAGCAGCAGCCTCTGGAACTGTCGAGTAGAAATGTACAATATTTTTCAGTTATAATTCTTATTCATTCAAATAATTAATACTAAGGGTTCTGATGAGATATAATCATGATTTGTGACTTTTCCTATGGATATGGATTTATGGTTGGTATTTGTTTCTTCAGCAGTATATCTAACACATCTCGTTTAGGGCACTCTCTAGTACTGGCCTTCAAAAAGGATGTAAAAGCAACTGTGCAACTTACTGATTCATCAAAATTGTATTCTAAGCTTCACCAATTTTATCTCTGCTAGCAGGATATACCCAAAAAATAAGATGTTTGTTTTAATAGTAGGAATCTTTAATGAGATAAGAACTGACACTTTCTTGTTATGTCTGAGTCTAATCTTGGATGTGTATGACTACTCAACATTCTTTTATTGCAAGCTTTTTAAATCTTTGATTTTTATTTTAATCACCCAGACATTTCCTATCTAATATTTATTTCTACATCTGGAGGAGTAAATATTTTCTGTGAACGTATTCAGTGGAGGTGATATAGAAGACACACAATGACAGCGAGAAAAATACTGTCACTCTTTAAAACCAGAACTGCTTCTGCTTTATCTGCTTATCTTTAGAAGTTCACCTTCTGCTACAGTGCATAATGCATTATGCTTCTCCTCAGCAGTCCATCTTGTCTCTTACTTTGGTAAAGGTTTCTTGGTTCTCAAAAGCAGTAGTGTTGAATTTAAGCAGGCTGATACTGTGATACAGGCCTTACTGAAAGCTATGATTTATTCATTAAAATTGAAACTTCTGTTGTAGGTATTTGGAATAGGAGGCAGGGATGAAGGGTGGGGAGGGAAGAGTTTGCTAAATGGTTATTTTTCAGTGTATACAATAACTGAATAGGCTAATTTTAAGCCTTTTTATTTCTCTAAGCTTCAAGAACTCTTTTTTCTGAATGAGAACATCTGTTCCAGCACCATTTTTTCTAGCTAAAATAATTCCATGACTATGGCTAATAGAAGAAGTATTTGCCTCTGCTGCTTTTCATCACACTTTTTTTAAATTGTAGCATTTGTATATTGATTCTCCCACCCCCAAAACAATATCTAATTTTGTGTGAAGCTGTCATAGTGACAAATATACAAACAACCCCCCCACCATCTAAAGTGTATGTGTGTGTGTGTGAACTAATATTCAGTTCATTAGAAGATTTTTTTTAATTAAAGTTATCACTAATAGATCAAATCCAAAGCAGGGTTCTGCTAGCCATTCAGGATCCTAAATCTATTACTTATTACCTACAACTTTCATTACCTTAACTGGCTAAAGAAATGTCCAAAAGTATGCTTGGGCTTAAGACTGTCTGTTAGTTTACTAAAGGCTCATTATTATGTCATAGAAGTCATAAAAGTATATCATAGAGGGACTGGTTACAATACACTATTATTTGACAATACTTTTCCCCTCATAAAATTAAACCCTAACAGGCCTTATAAATTGTATGCTTGCTGAAAACAAGCATTTCAACAAGTGTTGATTGTAACCATGTTAAAGATAGTGGGTTTTGTTTATTTAATTGTGTTCCCAAGGAAGAAAAACTTCAATTATTAGTTCAGTAATTATTTTATCTGTATTTGTTCCTTCATCAGCAAACCCTTGCTCATTGCAGGCAGAACAAACAGTGAGTCAGGACTCTCTGAGAGGAGATTTTCAGGAGTGATAGTCAGTAGCTCTTAGAGAAGGTACAAGCTACTCTGCATAAATAAAATTGTTGAATGCGTTTTGATCCTGAAATCTAATCACTCCTGGTGAACACCACAGCCTACATGAATCTTCACTAAGGAAAATATCAGTATATGTAACTATTACTATAGTTATTTTTAAAACAAAAAGAAAAAAAACCCATAAAACAAACAACAACAAGAATGGCTTGGGTTGGAAGGGACTTCAAAGATCATCTAGTTCCAACCACTCTGCCATAGGCAGGATCGCTTTCCACTACAGCAGGTTGCTCAGAGTCCCATCCAACCCAGCCTTGAACACTTCCAGGGCTGGGGCATCCACAGCTTCTCTGGGCAACCTGTTCCAGTGCCTCACCACCCTCTCGGTAAAGAACTGTATTCTAACATCTAACTTAAGTCTGTCCTCTTTCAGTTTAAAACCATTACCCCTTGTTCAGTCACTTCATGTACTCTCCATCTTTCCTGTAGGCTCCCTTCAAGCTTCATCCCAACCAAACTTCATCTCTATACTCTTCCCGCATTACCTGTCCTTGTTTCCACTGCCTGTGCATTTACTTCTTTCCCTGTAATTTGACCAGCAGTTCACTACCATATTATAAATGGGAGTAACTAGTGTGGATATCCATCTCTTTTCTTTACTGATAAAATGATTGCAGTTTAAATTTTATAGAGTGGTAATATTTATCTTGTTTTATAATGCTGAGATGGTAATATTTTCATTCTCTCAAGCCACATACACATTGCGTTTCCATCAACTCAGTAAGTTTGCAATATCACAGAGAATACAGCTAGGAAAAAGTTTGTAGATCCAAAAAATGTGGAATTTTCCATTAGCCTGTTTTATAAATGCAGATATATTTTGTTTGTTAAGTTTCAAAACTCAAGTCCCAAAAATTATTTATTTTGAGTCCATATAAAGGCCAAACTGAAGTAAGCATCTTCATTTCACTGTTTATTTTCACAAGTGTCTTGGTTTGGGGGTTTTGTGTATGTGTTTATTTCATAGGAAAAAATCATGTGGACTACATTTCTATCATGATGAAGTGTTTTTAAATATTAAGCAACTTAACACTTGGGTTTGAAATTACTAGTGCTTGGCTTTCAACCTGTTATATGCATATTCTGTGACTGATCATTTTAATTTCCTTGTGAAATAAGTGTTTAAGTGTGTGTGAGTTTTTAAACTATTTCATTAAGGCTTTTTTGTTTTTTCCAACAATCTTTAAAGGTCTACAAATACAGATTACAGTAAATACATTTCATATTAAGGGTCTGACTAGAATTTGTATAGGAAAACCAAAAAATAATATAGGAAATCTGAAGAAAGAAAAATTAATTAAAAACGCATGTTACATTGCTTTGACAGCATGTTGTCCATGGAAGTACTTAATGATAAAACACAGCCTCCCAGAAACAGATCTAACAAAACAGCAAAAAGGGTAAAGAAGGTGTGGGTTATCATAAGTAGAAAAGACTTTAAGGTAGGTGCCATTAGTACAGAAATCAAGCAGAAAAGAATATCACCACTTACTGGTCAACAAATAGGATTTTAAAGATAGCAAATTAATTTACTTCAGTAGCAGGAAGTTTTACCATTTGAAATTATTGAGTCATCAAAGCAAGACAGTAGAGTGTAATAAACACTATTTGCCTTTGAAAATCTTGCCCAGGGATTTCACAAGTGTTAAAGTCTGAGATATAATATTTAATGGAAGTAATGGGTGAATAACATACTATCAAATATTCAGCTTCATCAAGGAAACAGGCTTTTGAGAATTTAATGGATACACAAACCAGCTTTGGCATATGTTCTTTTGATGCAAATCTGCAGGAATGTTTCACGGAATATTCTCAAAGTTTTTACTATTCTCCATGACATTGATACCATTCCTTATGTTGTTTACAGAAAAATATTAGCTAATAGGCTTCTGTTTTGAAATGAAACCACATGTTTATTGACTCTTACATATAGACTCCTAGATTTTCTGTCATAAAAGGAAATAAATTAATTGGCATGGAGAAATTTTCACAACACATGGAACACATGGAACTTTCTTTGATGTACAAGATCAAGGTTTGTGAATTCGGTCTTTTTAGTCCTTGCTGTGATGGACATTTCCTAATTGATGTTGTGTCCATGTAAGACTACACTACTTACACTGTAAGATAAGTACGATAATATAATTTCATTAATTTTCATAGAAGTTTCGTATTTTATCAAGTACATTTCATACATTTTTGATGTGAACAGCAAAAATGGCAATGAAAATGGGGAAGAAAAAGAAAACATCTGAAGAAAAATAGTGATAGAGAAATTGCCTAGCAGACTGGTAGTTGTGAACTTGGGAAGTAGACCTTGGCTCCAAAAGCATGCCTGAGAAGTGCAGCTGGCCTCTTTGAACTACAGCCTGAGTATCTAGAAACCAGTGACATAGAATCATAGAATTATTTGGATTGGAAGGGGCCATCTGGTTCCAGCCCTCTTTCTGTGGAGAGGGACACCTTCCACTAGACCAGGTTGCCCAGAGCTCCATCCAACCTGGTCTTAAACTCTTCCAAGATGGGGCGTCCAATTTAATGCTATGACCTGCCCCTGAGGTGTGGTAACTGAGGTCCTTCTTAATATAATAATATATTAGAGTGAAATTACACTGAATGACCAGTATATTGGATGCACAATTTTGTCTCAACTAATTCAGAATTAGGGAACTCAACCAAATTTAGCCTGGAATTTGGTACAAGGATCTGTGCATATTTGGAATAATATGAATCAAGGAATATATATTAAGCTTCCCAGTTCTGCCTTGGAAGGCTTTAGATTTATGATTACTTTGTTTAAAGTTTCAGAGACATTAACAAGTGAACTAAACAACTTTAACTAAACAAAAGAAAATGTTATGTAGGAAAGGGTTTAGTCTCTCTTCCTACACCAGAAGGAAGGACAGCTATGGACTGCAAACGGGACATGGGTAGAATACAAAGTAAGCCTTTTACCAGCTCTCATGCAAATCTATCTGTAAAAATTCTACATCACAAGAGGATATGAATTAGTGCAAAACCAGGAAACTGGAACAGCAGTCTATGATCTAAAATGTTATAAAACAGCCTGGAAAACTAAAATTGGACTGAAAGAACAGAAACCTCATCTATTTTCTGTTATAAAAAATTCTGTAGAAATTAATTAATTAATTAATTTCTGTAGAAAACTAGAAATTAGTATCTATTGGCTGCTCAAAGGGGTTATATCCTATGCACTCTTATGTCTCTATTATATAAAAAGGACTTATTTTATGCAAAACTGACCATCTCTCTCTCCCAGAACTTCCCGTGCAGCATGTACTTTTCTTTTCTTAAACAGTCTGAATTCTCCACACAAACTATCTGCAGATCTTGGACTCTCCTTGGGGACACTTGACTGTCTCCATTCTCTGACAGATCATCTTTGAAGTGAGACTGCCTGTGATCTTAGTGGGCTTCATTTGAGCCCTCTTTCGTAGTCGGTTTTGTTTGCCTTCATGTTTTTGAGATGGTTGGATCCCTTTCTTGGATTGGTTTGTCCTCCCCTTTAAGATGACTTGGCCACTTCTGAAATCTGTCTAATATATTTGATATTGATATTATAAGGAAGAAGATGGACATTCCATTCAAACTGTGGAAGAGAAATTCAATACTGCTTATAAATACTATAGCAATCAACCTTAGTCTTTACTGAAGTCACATATTCCACATTCCTAGGGAATGCTTAGCATTTTTACAGGGTATGTCAGGTTTAAAGAACCCCAAAAAGCCTCATACATAAACAAGCAAACAACAAGCATTTCACTCCTTTTTTCTTTCATTTTCAAGTTGGAATTAAGCCTTGAAAGTTAGTATATAAAAGAAAAAAACAGTACATTTTGTAACAACAGCACTGGTAGGCTCACAGCTATATTCCTAAGAATTTTGTTGCATGTGTATCTCATTATCTCAAAGGAAGATTGAAATGAAATGGTATAGAGAGGAAAACACCTAGAGACACATCTTCCTAAATAAATCTTTAACTTTATTTTATGTATCATATATGAGATTGGGAAAGCTACATAAAATTATTTTGTGATTGATACTACTCATAAATGAGTTTACTTTTTTTTTTTTTTGCTGCTTATCATCTCATTTTTCAGACTATTGATTATCCTTTCTTCTGCATCAATACGCTATCTTTTCCATACTCTTTTCTCTGTTGCGACCTCTGCTAGGCAAAAGGTACTGATTTATACAATTACTGTCTCCATCTTCTGCTCAAGCACTTCTATTGGAGGTTCAGACAACAATTCCTTGGGGTTAAAAAGCCATAGAAAGACATACATTATTCATTCTTTCTTTAAGTAATAACTTCCTTTAAATTCAAATTTAAGCATCTTAATGCATACTAGATGGTGTCTGAGAATGTTATTCTATTTATTTAACCAGCAGACTACATAAATATTTAGTTCTATGAGAAGGCTTACATTTCTCCTTTTTTTTTTTTTTTTGTGGATATTCTTCCATTTTCTGTTATGGAAGTTTTAATATTTACTTTGTTCTTTCACTAAAAATGATGGTATAAATTGTTATTTCAAATAGTTTACACCAAATTTCACTGCACTCTGAATTTAATAAATGAAAACCTGTTATTAAAGATTTTCTTAAAAAAAACCCAAGAAATTTAACTGATTTGCCAGAGTAGAATGAAACTTATTTCTAAGTTGAAAGTTGTAGTCAAGAAAGTATTTAATGAAATGCATTTTATTCAAGTGAAACTATTTTTTAGTTGATACAAACGTGTTATCTTAAATGCAGACCTTTAGGTTTTGTTGGGTTTAGTTGATATTTTTGGTTTTTTTCTCTAGGGAAAAAAATCTGTAATCCATAAGTGAAATCCATTTACTTGTACTATGTATGTTCCATGTTTTGGACTTGATAGCTTCTGAAAACATTTTCAAATTAACTTTAATTAAGTAGTTTTTGCCTAACCAATAGCTTAAATTTCACCTAAAATTTTTTCTAATAGTGTTATATTGCTGACTGTCACAGATAGAATTAGGGGCAAAATAGTCTCAAGAATAGCAGCACACCACCTAGTGACATAAAATCTAATATTTTTCTCTCAAAGTTGGATGGACATAGTGGCTGGATAGCAACTTCTGTTCCTCAAAACCCACATACATGCATGCACACAGTCTGCACAGAACATGCTCACATCAGCCAAGGCCTCTGGTCCACTGGTATTGTGGTCTCCAGGGAACAGGATGCTGACTAAAGCTGGTCAAAGTGTGGTCTACTCTCTGGCCTTTACATAGCTAAATTCCTCCTTGGACTCAGCCTTCAGCATAGTGCTGGACATTCATGGATGTGTCTCCCAACAAGACACTATTGTTTTTACTTTTTATCACTTTCTGACGGATATTGTTACAGTCTGATTTTTAAAGTTACTAGAAATGCCTCTGCCTGAATTAAGGTGCAAAAGAGACCATATGCAAAAGTCAATAATATGGATTTTATTTAATAGTAAATGTGAGAGAGAGAGAGAGAGAGAGAGAGAGAGAGAGAGAGAGGAAGAGAAAGAAATAGAGAAGAGGTGGGGGTACAGAAAGAGCGTGAAAGAGACAGATGAAAGAAAATACCACTATTCTGTGGATCCCACTGGCGTCCCAATGATTCTCTCCAGCTGGTCTTCTTGGTGGTGAGGGTCCCCAAAAAAAACTTTGAAGCAAGTTGATTAATGTGTGTTCCGGCCAGGTGTGAATGCCCAGTCACCTCCCCTGGGGCAGGGGGCCAGTTTGACAGTCTCTTGCATCAGATTCTGGATCAATTTCACCACTTTGTGTCACATGCAGTCCCGTGGTACAAGGCCTCAGGAATAAGACTGGGGAGCACTTTGGGGGTCTTTGATGGATTGACTCCCCCTCATATGCCTCTCACATGAGTGTCCCATGGATATGGCCTTCCTGGGGTTGGGGTTCCACAGGTGGACTGGGTTGTGTAAGGGAGGATGGGTGTTCAGTGCCTCTGACCAGAGGTTACACCATGCACCCAAAACCTCCTCCTTCCCCCCTCAGCTGGGGTGGGAGTCTGTGTAAATGTGCCCTCAGCAAATGAGTCTGTGGCTTCATTTCTGTGCCCTCAGTCTGTGGGCTGTGGCCTCCACTACCCTGAACCAAGCCAGAGATGATTCTCAGCACAGCTTCTGGGTTTAGCTTTCTTGTGGGTGCATTCTTCTCCCTCACCCTTATTTGTTTCTTCCTACACCTGCGATGATTGAACAATAGTGTCTTATCTTGAATTCCCTTTGGTGGCTTAACTCACAGTCCAAAGTTCCCTTCAGGAGGCATCTTCAGGGAGGGGAGGGCTTCAGTGGCTGGAGATTCTTTATAAAGTTTTGCCATAATGGCCCAAACCCCTTCATAACAATGTTTAAGCTATGAACCATAACATTTTACTCTCTGACATATATTCAGCATAAATGGACAGTGGCTGTGTTAGACCTGTAACCCCAAGCCAATGTCTCTTACTTTCTTGATATGTAACGCCAATTAGTAGTCAAAAGTCTAAAGTGCATCATCACCTTTTTTCTTTCTTGCCCTTGGTGTGTTAGAAGGAAACATATTTAGAGCTTCTCTCATTTTTTTCTTTCCCAGACACACCTAAATCATTAGAGTTCAGTAGATGACGTCTGGAGCCTTTGAAACCCTCATCCCTAAAAAAATTACCTTGTTTTGTTTGTTAGCAAATATCAGAATCATTTAATGAGTTAGAGCTGGACAGATGGGCTAAAGATCTCATTTGTTTGAGCATGCTTTTAGGTAAGCTTCACCATATGACAATTTTTAAATATAACCAAACACTAAAAAATGTTGTATAATATTTATGACCTACTTTTCATACCTTTATATATCAGCAGCTGTGCTCAATTTGTTAACATTTACTAGTATTGATTAATGTAATTTTTGTAATTTTGCTAAGTAGTAAATGTCTTTTAGTGTGTAATTAGCATTTCACAAAGAATGAAACTCACTTCACTGGATTAGATTATTAAGTACATGACTTACTTGAGTTCCAGTAAGGTACCAGTGTACATTATTTTAGCGAGAATAAGCAACCAGCAGGAATATTTATTTGTACCCAAAAGTAAAAATTACAATCCTCCTTTTTCATTTTTTATATGATCAGGTAGCTCTGTTTTCCATTTGATCTTCAAAGCAGCCTCATAAATGAGGTCATGTTTTGTTCTTTATTTCAAAACACTATTCTTAAAAAAAAAAAAAAGCAACTATGTTTAAAATATTTCTTTGCTATTCAGGAGCTATTTAATGCAGTATTTAATACAGTCTGTTTTGGTAGGTTCCAAGCTTTGTGTCACTTATTGTTGTTCCCAATATTCCCACATAAATTTGTTTTCATCAGATTCTGCCGTATTTGGCTTTTTTTTTTTTCTTTCCCACATCTTTACTAGTGTTGGAAATAAATCAAAACAAAAATCCACTCACAAAATACAGCATGACACAATGGACCTCTATTCCGTGTTTACAAAGTAATACCCTAATATTCATACTGTGTTAAATTTCTTCTCATTCTTCTACCAGTTAATTTTAGCAATATTCACAAAAGATTTTGACACAGGAGAAAGTAATGAATATTGAGATTTGTGTTAGTTAATATATGCTAACATTGCAGAAGGCATTTATTTTTATATTTTATAAAATGGAAGGCATCTGTTGTTTCAGATTGTTAGTTATTTGAAGTTTTAATATAACTTTCATATAGATTGGCTGTTTCTCATTTATCTTGGACAATTTCATGCTTCATCTTCCTCAAATGACTGTGGTCATTTGTTTTCAAGGTAATTTCTATTATAATCCCATGTTCCTTCTTCTTGTTTTTCCCTTTTATTTTGCTTTTTCCTTTTTCCTGATTGGTATGCTTCATAATTCTTCCAATTAATATGTACCTTCTATTTTGGACTGGAATGTCAAAACTTGAAAGAACTCTATTCTATATAGAAGCTACAGCAGATGCACATATAGTACAGCCGCCCCTGAAGGTATAGTTCCAGTTAAAAAATCTATGAAAAAAACCTACTTGTTACCTAGATTTTACATTCTACTGAACAGAAGAATAGCTAGTATAGTAAAACTATAATCCTGGAAGTCTAAATTTTGTAATTTCTAGGAATTAAAACACATTTTACATCAGCTAGTAAACTTCTTTAAAACTGAACTGTTGTGAGTCTGTTTCCATTACGTATCTGACAGGGTATATTTAATTTTAATAGCAGAAAACTTTCCAGACATAGAAAGTAATATTAAAATTTAATACAGCTTTTATGGGTAAAACCCACTTTAAAATGATTCTTTTTCATTATGATGCATTGTTATTGCTATCAATTTCAGCCTTGTTCTTCCCATTCTTCCTGATCTTCTTATTCTTTCTTGAAAGAAAGATAGTCACTCAATTTGGGGCCAACCTCTGCTGTTCACAAATTCACCTTCTGGTTTTCTTCCACATAAGAATTAAGTGTTTTGGGACATATTTAAAAAAGAGCAACCCCAAAAAGAGACAGTGCTGACTGTGCCAGTTCGACATATTACTCAGTCATTAGAGCACTCTTGAATCTTACTTAAATACTTTGACAACCTGAACAAATCTTATGACACATCCCCTGCCTTCTGCTGTGAGTCACATAGTCTTTCCTCTCGATGCTGTTCCATTTGATATTTGGTGACCTGAACGTAGAACAGTATTACACCATAGAGATGAAGTCACATAACACAGTAACTTATTTTGATTCCTCTTCATACTTGATTCAGAACAGAAACCTAAATTCAGTTCCTGTATTTTTTAAGAGAAAACTGACAGCAAGTAATGTTTTAATTTCATACTGAGTGTGTAACCAACAAAATTCAAGTTGAGAAAGGTTAATTCATGAGGAATAAAGCATGGATAGAACATATGTAGAGGAGTCCATCATTGTTTACTGTGGTAAGGCTTATCCTTAGTGAATTGTTTGACATTGTTCCTATAACATCTTCATAGATAAGCTGGAAAAACACAGGCAAGTCATCAGTTCTGTATTCTGTGGTCAGTGCTAGGACCAATGCTGTTTCACATCTCATTTATGGCCTGGAAGCTGAGACAGTGTGCATGGCAACAAAGCTTTTATGATATGAAACTAGGAGTAGGAGCTAATGCACTAGAGAGTTGCCCTGTCATCAGCGGGACCACAACAGTCTGCAGAATTAAACAGCGGAGAATGTCCTGAGGTTCAATTAAAAGAAAGGCAAAAATCTGCACCTTGAGAGAAATGACTCCAGGCACATGTACATGCTAGGGACTGACTGAGGGTGAAAGGCTGGAAAACAGCTATGCTGAGGAAGACCTTGGATTCCTGTTCAACTGCAACCTGACAATGGGCCAATAATGCTCCCTTGTGTCAAAAAAGGCCAATAGAATCCTGAGCTATATTAGCAGAGCATTTCCAGTGAGTCAAGGGAAGTGATCCTCTGCTCAGGTGAGGTCACAGCTAGAGTGCTGTGTCCAGCTCAGGGTGCTCCAGCACAAGAAAGATACGGATATACTGGAAAAATCCAGAAGTAGTCCACAAAGATTGTTAAGAGATTGGAACATCATGGATAGCTTCACCCAGCCTGGACACAGACAGGGTTGGCAGATAGAGACCCCTTTCTCAGTTCTGTGAGTGGTGGAGTGGTCTGGTTAATTCCAGACATAATAAACAACACATATTCTACCCAGTTATAGAAACCCCTCCAGAGGTCAACATACAACTTCTTCAAGGGACAAGTGACATTCAACAACATGAGATAGAGTAACAATAGGTCTGTGACGCCCTTTACTATGAGATTAACCAGTCACTGAAACAGCTTGCCCACAAAGACTATGGAATCCCATCCTTGGTGAAATTCAAGAAGGGAGGGTTAGACCAAATGGCCTTTCAACCTTAACTATTCTGTGGACTTTTGTATGAGGAAAGGCTGAGTTGAGGTGTAACAGTAGCTTTCTAAAGAATTTCTCTCTTTGTTATTAACTAATCCTTTAACAAGTCTTCATATTCAAGATTTGCATATGCAACATTCAAAAATGTTAATATTCCAAAGATTTGTTTTATTTCGTTTTAAATTCTGAAGATGAGCATTCAGTTACAAAAAATAAAACAAAACCAAACCCCAAACAAACAAGTTTGCAAATGTCTGGTTTCTTCCATTTCTGAGACATAAAGCGTACTTTCAGTGTCCTAAAAGGTATTCATTACCCTCCCCTTAAAACAGCGGAAACAGAGATTTGAAGTAAAACTCAAAATTTCCTATTCTTAGAAGGTGTTCTAACCATGTAATTCCCAGCTTCTAGATATCTGCATTATTCTGGTCTTATCCTTTCCTGCATAAAAATTAAATAATTTCAGTCAGAGGAAAAGTGTTCAAACTTTCTGTATACATCTCTTAGACATCATTTTCAATTATTTCCTACATCTTGCCACTTCTAAATTTGGTAAAAATACCTTTGTCTACAATCATACTTTCTAGACCTAAGAAACTAAAACTAACATTTCAGTTGAAAGTTTAACAGCCTTCTGTTTTACATATGATAGTCTTTCAGATATACATCATAATGAAATTTGCCTTTTGTGCAATAGGATCACACTTGGCTTAGTTCAGTTTATCACTCATTGTATTTTTTGAGCATTTTCTCAATGGTTATTTGCCATTTCCCAGTTGTGATTTTGATATTTCTTGATTGAACACAGAATGTTGCCCATGCCTTTACTGGATTTAATTTATTGATTAGTGATTATTGATCAATAATAATTATTGATATTTATAGGTTTTAAATCATTCCTCAAATTTAATCAAGATAGTTTAAGTTCTAGTTTTGTGCTCAGAAATTGCAACCATTTCCAACTCTGAGAGTGAATAGATTTTCTATGTACTCTTTTTATAGTATTATCTAAATAATTCAAACAATTATTTAATTGAACCTGCTAGATGTACTGTACTCCACGTGGAATGTTTTGCTAGTTTTCCTCTGAGACACTGTTAACTCCTCTTCAAAGTACATGCTTTAAGTGAGCTTTACAGTCATCTTAGTGCTGTGATTTTCTAATCTAAGCTTAGATTTCCCAAGTCTAATTATGAAGATGCCATGAAAAACAAAATGTCAACCAAACAGTAAGTTACATTTTTCTTTTTCCTCCTAACAACTGAACCAGAAATTTTGTTGAAGCAAGACTTAAAATTGTTTGGCTTGATTTGTTCTTGACAAATATATCAGTGTAAGTATTACTATAACACTAAACCAGCCCAATCCAGTCTCAGGGTCTTACAGTGAAAACGGCCCTGTAAGCAGGAAACAGATGTGTGATCTCTGCTTTATGACATTTATGAGTTAAATATCGTACAGAAGATAAGAGATGCACTCAGACAGACCTGAGAATAATCAGAAATAATAAGACAGTATTGGTCAGTGAGAGAAGGAATGATCTGTGTGCAATAGCAGTCTAAACATATTTTTTTTCTGGTTGTGGATATATATTCATTTTTATAATACATATTCTTACTTTTATTCCAAAATATCTGCATATATTTTTTAGGCTTTTTTTTTTTTTAAGTTAAACATACTCCCAGATCTTTGCAGCCCAAAAATTTGCTGCCGAAATTATTTATCTTCTCTGTCATTTTGCCCACCTCCCTCTCCATACCATTTGAAACATGTCAGTAATTTCCCATTATGCTCCAAGTCAAATTCATATCAGTTACATGGTTAGCTTACTCCACATTTCTTAACACCTTGTCTTTACTTCCCACAATGCTACTCAAAGGATGGCAGCCTTTTTTGCATCTCAACGTTTCTATAACAAATGTTGCTTGACAGGATCTAGATTTCTAAATATATATGGGAAAAAACATCAAAAAGTTAAGCACTTGTCTTCAGAAGAATGATGCAAACTGCCTAAATTTTTAATGTATTGAGTGGAAAAGGGCTGCAGCTCCTTTGTGCCTCCAAAGGATATTATTTAGATTTTCTGCTTTCCTTTGTGCCTCCAAAGGATATTATTTAGACTTCTGTTTTTCTTATATTTCTCTGAAATCTTGCTCATCAATATGGGGAGAATTTTGAATGACTGAAATTATTTTCTAGTGATTGAATATAAATAGTTTTTGTGGTTTAACCCTAATAGAAAGCTAAGCACCACAGAGCAGCTCATTCATTCCCCCCTGATGGGATGAAGAAAAGAGTCAGAAGAGTAAAAGTGAGAAAAGAAGATGCTCAAGATAAAGACAATTTAATAGGTAATGCAAAAACTGCACACATGAGCAAAACAAAGCAAGGAATTCATTCATCACTTCCCAGGCAGGCAGGCAGGCAGGTGTTCAGCCATCTCCAGGAAATTATTATTGCTCTGAACATCCCCTTCTTCCTTCTTCTTTCACCAGCTTTTATTGCTTAGCATGATGTCATATGGTATGGAATACCCCTTTGGTCAGGTGGGGTCATGTGTCCCACCTGTGTCCTCTCCCAGCTTCTTGTGCACCGCCAGCCTCCTTGCTGGTGGGGTGTTGTGAGAAGCAGAAAAGGCCTTGAAACCAAGCACTGCTTAGCAATAAATAAAGTATGAGTGTGTTATCAACACTGTTTTGGTTACCAATCCAAAGCATAGCAACACACAAGCTTCTGTGAATAAAATTAACTCTATCCCAGCCAAAACCAGTAGACTGCTATCTCATCTGTTAACCTTCAAACCGTGTGCAGAAGTTAAAGCCAAATTATTTCTTGTCTCTTCCTTCTCCATTTTTCATATAATTCTTCCCAAAGGATAAATTGCACTTTAAAACCTTATGGATTATATATTCTTTCCTAATTTGAAAGTTCTAATGCCTTGTCTCCAGAATCCTGAGCAAGGCATCTAATCTCTTGGCTCATATAAGACCAGAATCCACTTTCATATGTATTTGAATGCACACATAGCCTAAATTGTTCCTATTATTCAGATTCTTTATGGACTTCTTCTCTTTCATAATTAAGATCACTGAATAATGTGCACATTCAGTACTGGAAGCACTTTACATGTGGATTTGGACACTTCGTG
Organism: Edolisoma coerulescens; assembly: GCA_013397115.1. NCBI lineage: Eukaryota > Metazoa > Chordata > Aves > Passeriformes > Campephagidae > Edolisoma > Edolisoma coerulescens. The sequence goes on along the minus strand of VWZW01008202.1, from coordinate 369,600 downwards.
TTTTTTCTTCTCATCAGACAATTATGAAGAAGCCAAGGAAGGAAAGCATATGACATGGTAATGGAGGCAAATGGAAATTAGTTTATCCTGCTAAAGCATAGTAGAACTGGGAAAGATTTCTGAAATTTTATCATTTTTACTCTCATGTCTTACTTCAGATCAGAGATTTCTATGTCAGTTGGATTTATTTTATTAATTGGATTGTGTGCAGAGAAGGGCCATGAAGATGATCAGAGGACTGGAATACCTCTCCTATACAGAAAGGCCAAGGGAGTTGGCAGTGTTCACTCTGGAGAAGCAAAGCCTTAGAGGGGACCTTCTAGAGACTTCCCAGTACTTAAAAGGAGCTACAAGAAAGATCGAGATGTATTTTTACAAGGCTTTGAAGGACAGGACAAAGGGTGATGGTTTTAAACCTGAAGAAGGTAGACTTAAATCAGATGTTTGCTAGAAGGTTTTTACTGTGAGAGTGGTGAGGCACTGGAACATGTTGCCCAGACAAGTTGTGGATGCCCTGTTGTAATGTATTTGAAGCTTTTAGTGTGCCCCAGCCAAACCATCTTTAGTTATTAGCATGTGTGGAAGGGGAGAAAGATTTTGGTGTGTGTTGTGTAAATCTAAAGTAAAAAGGGAGGCATATAGGAGAACAAGAATAGGCTGTAGGCAGTCTTGACCTTGATGAGTTGCAGCTGTTCGGAGCCAGGTGTTTCTACTAAAGACCAGAGACCAGCTGACCCTCGGAGAACTAGCTGATAAGAGAGAAGACCACAGGAGAGGACTACTACCACGGAAGAAGAGGACTACTAAGAAAGGACTGCTGAGACAGCAAGCAAGCAAGCAAGCAAGCAAGCAAGCAAGCAAGCAAGCAAGCAGAACTGAAGCAGCTTTAGATGATAGCAGCCTCTATTATAGTTAAGAGAAAAGAGTGAAGTTTTCTGTTGTTTAGCAATGATGCCCCATCTCTGTTAGCACTCAAGGCCAGGCTGGATGGGACTCTTGAGCAACCTGGTCTAGGGGAAAGCATCTCTGCTCATGGCTTTTAGGTACCTGCCTTAATTACAAGAGTTATTTGCTCAGATTGACCCTTAAGAACAGTTTCATGAGGAAGACCATTTTCTATATGTTGCAGTGATGATGTCAAACTTTCCCAAAACAAAAAAAACGAAGAAAAATGCATGAATTATAATGAATTATGAAAAGCTAAAATATTTTGTTAAGCTATGTCTAAAATGTCAACTAAAAGATGGTCTACAAGCAAAACTCTGACCCTGAGGCTACATGGCTCTGTCTGGCTTGCATCCATTCCATGAAGAAGTACCTTTAAAGCAGATTCATTCTGGAGAGTTAGTTGGAGATTTCCTGAAGCTAGGCAAGGATTGAGATAATCATGGATAGGAAGGTGTCTGAGTTCCTGAACTCGCCCCTTGAATCTCTACTTACGAGCAGAACTAAAGTATCATTTTATGCAGTAAAAATATGAATAATAAGAGCATTAACCTGGAAAAAGCTCTACTAACGTAGTGAACTTGTCTCTTTTTTTCTCCATAGAAAGATTTTATGTATACAAAAACTGAAAAAAAAAATTCTTCTTCATGAAAGCTTGAGATTTTTCCTTTTTTTTTTTTTAAAGAAAGGGTCTCTGAAGGGCATTTTTGTTATTTTTTCTTGAACACTCCTAACTGGTCTGTCTAGTGCCCTTGGTATCCCTTCCAGCAAACACACCATGAGGAACTATTTCAGGATGGGGGCTGTAGGTATGACACTTGTTTGTGTAGTTAGCTCCTTATATAGGGTTAAGCATCAGAGACAGATGGTATTTCACAACACTGTAAGTTAGGAGTATGTGGAAAGGTTACACCTTTTCATTTTGTTTCAAATGGAGGGATCCTTGGCTTCTGCATTTCCTTTCCATATTTCTGGTTTAAGTACACCAAAGTCCAATGTCCTGCTCAGTTAAGGACTTTATTCAGTTGGACCTTTAAAATGTCCAAGATTTATTAATGTTTTTTAGGCAAGTGGGTAATTTATGGGCAATTTTTGAATATTCTTGTCGTGTACTAATGTGCAGTGATTGCTGTGACTATATTTCATTTTCTACCCTTATATCCGATTCTGGCCTCCTTTACAGGAGGATGTGTTCACCAGGTTATAAGCGCTGTGAGGAAATTGAACTGGTATTTATAGCGATATGGACACAAGATTCCAAAATCTTATTAAAACCTATCAAAAAAGTACTGGAAATACCATCTCTCCTCTGGACTTCAAAGCCTATCAAATTTACCTGTATGTATTTCTAATCCTAGAGTGTGATAAATGCCATTGAACCTGTGGCTGCATTGTGGCTGTAGGGAATCTCATAAAATAACTGTTGTGATGGCCTGACATATCCAGAATGTATCCATCTTACCCAGGTAAGAGGTACCAGAAACATCTAATACTCATTTAAATGTTTTGGAATCTACAGTGTTAAAGAAGGTAGGGTGATTTTTATTTTCATTCCATTTAACTTAACTGAGATTTAATGGATATGCTAGGCTGTAGTGTCATCTAGATTCCTAAACACGATTATTCTCACTTTCAAGTACAAAAATATTTAAATATCTTTGCTAGGAACTTTTGTGGTTGCCAGGGTTGCAGTATCTGAAAATGTCCCAGTCTAAAGCATACTGATCTTTCCTGTAAAATGTTCCATATGAAAAACTTATTTTCTGCCTAGTCTGCTTCAGGTCAGTTCATGTCATTAAGCTGTGCAAAGGATCGTTAAAATAGTGTGATTAAGGCTTTGTTCACTCTGGAAAGTAGTGCAGTGTAATAGACATAAATACTCCCTGTTGGAGGAAAGAAACAAATTGCCTTAAGGTTCTCACTCCTTCAATAAAATGCAATAGATGAACCCACCCAGAATCCAGTTGTCTTCTTAGTTTAGATTTTGTGATGATGGTGTTAGAGTTGATCCTTTCAGTAAATTTTCAACAGAATAACTCAGATGCATAGTAATTATTTCTTTTCTGACTAGGAAGTGGGAGTTTCAAATCCATAGTGGTTTTCAGCTCAGAACCTGTTTCATGAAAGTTCCTTCTTTCCAGGTTTACTCTTCATAATTATCCTTTAAATTTTAATACTGTCTGTGTAAGACTATATATTTCATAGGAGCTGGAGAAGAACAATGGAAATTGTAATGATAATCTAAATGTTGTGCTTATGTAGGAAAAGAGTCTGGAGTTTGGTCCCTGCTTATTTTATTTAACAGTTGTAGATCCTGCTTAGCACTGGTAGCTAAATTTGCTGAAGCCTTAGATGGTGATCTTTCATCTAGATATGTTATCATTTGCTTAGTTAAGTAGAAGGCCCCAGAGCTTGTTCAAGTCAGAAGTTAAGGAAGCTACAATCATCAGCAGAAGCTACAACATTTAAGAGATAAGGAAAGAAACACCCCCCCTAGAGATGATGAAAGGACCCAATGAAGAGAGGGAGGACGCAGACTCCAATAATACTATTGGTCTGAATTATTGTGTGAGGGGTGGGGAACTTTGATTTAAGGGTATAATTGCTGGTGTATTTCTTTGTTCAAGGTCCCTCTGGAGGCACACAGCTCAAACTGTAATGCCACTAATGAATTTTTTAAAAGTATTTTTATAGAGGAAACTATCTTTCAGCTTATTGATTCTGTGGAAACCTAGAATAGTTTAGAGATTCATGCCAGCTGTGGTGGCTGTCATGTGTAACTTCCATAGTATAATGTTGGTCTAGTGGAAGACAAAAATAATTCAGTCCCAGAACTGGAGTATCTCACCTTTTCCCTTCTTCTTCCCTATTTCAGCTGAGTTCTTTATTCTCCTAGTTTCTTTCTTCCTTTTTTTTTTTCTCTCTCTC
>VWZW01008202.1:310876-365710 GCA_013397115.1 Edolisoma coerulescens | reverse complement strand
CCCCCCCCCCCCCCCATATTTTTCTGTAGTTATACATATACACTCTTCAAAACGTGGAAAAAAGCAAATGAGTGTTATTCTGAAGCTCTGGATTTCTGACCGTGTGTGTGTGACTAAAACCTAACCAAGTGAACAGACAGGTAAATCTTGAAAGTATTTTGTAAGATTTAGTCATATTCTTTGGAAATTCTGGCCTGCAGTGAGTTTTGTAGAATAGTATGTGTAAAAAAAGTCTTAACTCATTCTAAATTGATGTGTTTTTCTAAAAGTAAATATGAGAATTTCAATTAAAAAATTCAAGAATATGACCATCTTAGGTAGTTCAGGAAGTCTCAGGACTCGCACTTTTATCAAACAAAGGAACTCTACATTTCTGAATGCATTCTGTACTAAATTCTGTATACTAAGATACTGAAAAATCAACGATACTGAACATTTTATGCAAAAAATTTACATTCTTATCAGTAATGACCACAAGACTAAATTTGAAAAAAAGAACCCTACTAACATAAAATAGTGATTTTCTAGTAATGAACATATGAATGTAATATCATGTTACAAAGTTTGTGCAAGTGTTTTTCAAACATTTACATAGTCCATTTGTTATGAATGGGGTTGCTGATTTGAATTAAAGTTAATGTAGTTGCAACCTGTAATTTACAGACTTTATAGATTGCTGCTAAACAACAAAAACAACTTGACTCTTTTCTCAGAGCTACACCAGAGGCTGCTATCACCTAAAGCTGCTTCAGTTCTGCTTGCTTGCTTGCTTGCTGTCTCAGTAGTCCTTTCTTAGTAGTCCTCTTCTGTGGTCGTCTTCTCTCTCATATGAGCTACCTCCTCGACAGGCAGCCGGTCTCTGGTCTTTAGTAGAAACATCTGGTTCAGAACAGCTGTAACTCATCAAGGTCAAGACTGCCTACAGCCCATTCTTGTTCTCCTACAATAGATCCCGAGAGTTTAATGGGAAAAAGACAATCAGAGCCGAGCCTCCTATACACCACTGAGTTTCAGCGGCTTAAGTTATGAAAGGGACTATGCCAAAGTTTGCAAACTAGAATATGGCTGATTCTTTCAGATGCATTTTAGGGAATGCTGATGAAATTCAAATATTCTCTAAATATTTGACAAGGTAAGGAGAGCATTAAATAATTAACACAGAGTAGTAAATGGTATAATTACCAGGGAGATCCTCAACAGTCTTACTGACAGCCAGGTAGATTTTCTTTGCCGGTGTTATACAACATTCATTTTTATATTTCTTTGATATCACTAATCTGAATTTGGTGATAGATTGATATTTTTACTTGTTATCACTTGAATGAGTCTATGTAAATTTAGGTGAAAATTTGATTAGGTTTAGCTGTTGTATGCTGATTGCCGTTCATTTTTAATAATTTTTCTAATAAATTTTCAAACACTTGTGAAGTTTGGATTACAATAATTCACAGAAAGTTATTGATTTTTTGTCTCTTAATGTAAAAACATGTTCTATCAACAGAATAATAGGAATGTATACTGCAAAGTACATCCTGCAGTGTATCAAATGCAGTATAACCAGCCCGTCAAAAGAGGAGGATAACAAACCTGTTGAGAGGGCTGGAAGAAATGTCACACAAGTAGTGATCGAGGGCTCTGTGTTTATCTGATTTGGAGAAAAGGAGGCTGACACGTGACCTCACTGATCTCTACAGTTTTCTGAGGAGCGGAAGTGAAGAGGGAGCTACTTATCTCTTCTCTCTGTGATCCAGTGACAGGACAGTTCAAAGATGCATCAGGGGAGAGTCAGACTAGATGTTAGGAAACATTTCTGTACTGAGGGGGTAGTCAAATCCTGGAACAGGCTTTCTAGATAGGTGGTCGATACCCCAAGCCTGTCAGTGTTAAACAGACATCTGGACAATGGCCATAGCAACATGATTTAACTTTTTGTCAGTCCTGAAGTCTTCAGGAAGTTGGGCTAGATGATCACTGCAGGTCCCGCCTAACCGAAATATTCTCTCCTCCCCTCCGCCCCCCCTGCCCCCCACTTGTCATCCTTTTTAGATTTCACCTACTGATTTCAGACCATTTCTTCATATTACTAAGATAATTTTGAATTCAAAAACCACACTTCAGGGAGCTTGCACTCCCTACTGTTTCATGTCATTTGGAAATTTTTAAGTGCACTCTCTAGTTCTATCCAAACTACAGCTGAAAGTACTGAACAAAAAAAAATCCAGCGTAGGTCCCTCTGAATCCCCGCTAGAAAGGCAGTCTGATAACCTAAATGTAAAGTTATTTTCTTGATTATACATCCACCTTCTTGGTTATTTTACCTTTTTCAGCAGTACTTTTTTATAAAAATGTCATTTAAAATAAAGTTCCACTAGTCAAAGTGAATCAGTTTTATTACTTCTTTTATGAACTCTGCCAGGTTTTCTATGAAAAGACTAAATTAAATTAGTTTGACACAGTCAATTCTTGACAAATCCCTACTTGATGATTCCTGACATCTCTATTTTTATCCTCTCTGTATATTTTTATCAAATTTAGATATTTAACTGAATATTCATAGGCTTTTTCTCATTTTCTGCAGTGTTGAAGCTAAAGAAACTTGCTATTAATTAATTACTGAGTCCTCTTTTTCTCACTTTTATTTATAGATCTAATGCTTCTCCTAAACCTCTTACAAGAGAAGAGCTGAGCAATCATCACTCTTGGTTAAAACAATATTTTAGTTAGGTCTTTACATGCCGCAGCTTCACTGAGGCATTTTACAATCTAATTTAAGTTGTAATTTCTTCTTGCCTTATTCTGGTCTATGCTTCTATCCTACTGGCCAGTCACAACTCATCTCTCACGTTCTAGAGACCAGAACATAATAAATGATTCATTGACCTTTTCTGTATCATCTTTTTTTTTTTATATACTTCACAGTCAATTAAGGTACTTGTAGTTTATTTTATCTTCTCTACTTACAGTCTTCTATCTATTTTATTCTCTATAAGTTGTAGTTCATCTTTCAAACTCTAAGCTTCTTATGTGCTTGTTTGATACTTTAAATTTATTTAGTTATTTATTTAGTGTAGCCGTATTTTTATTTTTCTATGACTACATTTTTTATTCAGAATATTAAAAGAGTTTTTGGCATAAAAGTTTCTTACCACAGTTCCTAACTTTATTTACCACTAAGAAAAATCTGCTACATTTTATTTTGAGTCATCTTTAGCTCTTCTTTTATTTGGGTGTAAGCCAAGGAACAAGTTATTGATGTGATGCAAGAAGAATTACAATTACTGAATAACCACTATGCATCTCCATGACGTTGGTTGTCCTTGATAAAAATCAGGCAAAGCAACAAAGTCCTCAGAGAATGAAAGAATAAGAGACTTACCATAAGGGATGACAATAACTATTCAGAAACCATGAAGGAGCTGTTGTGTTAATAAAAGTAAATTTATATTTATTCAGTGGTACGTTTTTAATAATTCTTTACATTCAGACTGATTTCTACAGTAACCTTTTAAAAATACTGCAATGGGAACTTCACATCATTCAGCTATTTTGTATTCCACCCTTAAAAACTCATGTGAAACAGAGGTAGTTCCTATATATAATTTTTTTATGTTCTCTGGCATACCCTTAAATGCCTATCCCATTTTAGTGATATTTCTACAAGGCAAAGTGTGTTCTAGCACAAATTACAACGGCATACCCTGTTGTATAGTGGTAGCTTTATTGGTTTTGGCTTGTGCTTCCAAGTCAGCAAATGGTTGTTGCCATATACAGTCATGTTTTCTGTTGTTCTGAAGAGCATATAGGTATTATGACTTAGGTTATTTGTCACATCTCTGCTTTTTAGTTATTTTTGGGCTTTGAATTCAGGAGATTCTTATCATCTCTTTGCAACATGGAATTCAACTCTCAAAGGCAGGGAACCATCTTTAAAATGTCCCATTTTAGTCTAGAATTCACACTGTCAACTGAATATGTCTCCAGACAACTGATGGTGCTGATCAGAGCACCATTGACTCTGAAAGGGAATTTCAGTGCCTTGTTCACATCTGAACTCTAGAAAAGTGACATTTAGATCTGAAGCTGAATAAGTTTCTTCTTTGTTGCTGCCTTATGAAGTAGCACATTTTTTATGACATAATTATAATACCATTTTCTGGGACTCTAATACCATGAATGAATAAGATAATAGGTTGGCACAGCAGCATTTTCATCTCCTGCATAATGAAAAGAACCATAACAGTCTAGTGATGTTCTAATTTTGTCTGGCTTTGAAACCCACAGTACAGACTAGATTGTTCTGTTCAATCTATTGTGTGAGAAATTTCTAGGTGAAGTAGTTGGACCTCTGCTTTTCATCTCTTGCTTTCTTACTTTCCCTCATCTCAGAAATCTGTTTTAACTTTCTAGGTAAAAAAATATTATTTACACAAACTTGGTGGAGTGCCCAGATTGTATGCAGGTCCCGAATGTTTTCTTGTGCATGTCTATGACAAAAAAATAAAAATTCTTAAGAAGTCTTATATTCACTTAGATGGATCTTTATACATTACAAATATGTAGATTCTTCTATATATCATTTTTCCCCTCCTGATATGAGAGCAAAAAGATTATTATAAAAACCCAAACAAACCAAACTCAAACCCCTATTTTTTTTTTTTTTTACTTCAGGTTAGAAATTGTTCTAAGCAATTTTTAATTACACAAAAATTGTAAATAGGTGGAAAGAAAAATTATTGTGTTAGATGTTTCAACAGGAAAAATACAGAACTTAGTGTAATAAGCCACTTCACACGGAGAAAGCTATTAAAGAATATGGAAAAGGTCTTAGACTTTCTAGCAGCCAAAAACTTAATTTAAGTAAGTGCTCTTCAAATATAATAGTTCCAAGTGGTCTGAAAAACAGGAAAAATAAGAGCTGGTTTTGTTTTTGAAGATTTAGCAAAATATTAAATCCAGAACAAAGACACTTTCCAGAAACGAAAATAAATTGTGAAATAGGAAAAAGCAGTGTTCATTTCAAATTTGACTTGGGTTGGAAAGAGGTTGGAAATAAAGCAGTCTCCTCTGATTTAAGCATCAGGATAAGGTATTTGAATATTTTTAAAATTCCAGATTTATTCACAGATGAGTAGCTTAAGTATGCTAATGAAAACTGATGCTGGAACATACCTCTAAGTTCAACTCCGTGGAAAAAGAACAATGCAATTATCACATAAAATCAAAAAGACAAAACCCACATTCTTAAAAATTCTGCATAAATATAAATAATATTTTATATAATGTTGAAATCAAATTCCTTATTCGTTTAATTAATTATATATATTGTATAACTTCGACTTGGTTTTTAGTTGTAGCATATATATTTTTTTCCTGGAGTATGGAAAAATCACCATTTTTAGGGAATTGAGGCATTCCTACTCCTCTTAAAACAAAAATTTTTATTTAAATATATATAAACATTTAGATGGTTAGTCCAAGTTCCAGCTTCCTGTCTCATCCAAATCGGTTTGTATATTCCCTTCAGAAAAAAATGCTCTCAAGTAAACCAATTAAGATTTAACCAAAAAAGTCACAGAACTAGATATTTTCAATTAATTAACAAGGGTATTAATTTTAAGTCACACTTTTTTTTTTTGGTCACTTTTGACTGTGTTTTTTTTCATTTGTCCCATTCAATGAGAACAACTCTCTATGTGATTATTGTTATTATTATTATTATGTGTATATTTCTCTTAGGATGTGAACTAATGTGGGCAATATCAAAGCTACGAGGACTCCTTCAGTATGTGAAATATTTTAAGTATAGTACTAAACTCATCAGTTTCTATGGAAACAATTGCTGGTTTATAGGACATAACAGACTATGTATTTGGAGAAACACCAGAAATGAATGTAAAGTAGTATGAACTTGACAGATTCAGAAAGGATACTCTTATCAGAAAGATGCTGGAACATCTTTTTATATCAGAAAGAATGTACATCACAGTCATGGTTAGATGAGTTGGTAGACAAAGAAGGCTGAAAAAATAATGGAAGATGTGGAACAACTCAAGCTTAGAGATTTGTAGTGATCACGGTAAGGTTAATATTTCACAAAACTGAAGTGCCAGTTCAGTTCCTCTTTAAACTATGGAAAGTGAATTCTCATATTAATTCATCAGATATTACACAGAAAATGGCAGTCCAGTGTCTAATACTTATAATTCTGGCAATCAGAATAGTATTCACAGAAGAGATTTCTTACCTAACTGAGTTCTTTTGCTCATTCATTTCCTCATTTACATCTGTCTTTCCCTTTAGAACCATTCCATGTTTTTATATAGTTTCATGATTGGAGCACTTAATTGAAAAATAGAGAGAAAGGTTCCAGGTTCTTCTCCTGAGGTGAAACCCCAGAAATGGTTTTCAGGAATATCCCCTCAGAATGTAGGAATTTTTGTTCTGAACCATCAAACTGAGATGGATTTAGTAATGAGGAGTTATTCTCCTTGAGTAAATAGTTTAAACATTAGGCTATTCATAAAGTTTATGCTACCATTCATTCCACTTCATGTTAAGGAAAATTTCTGTACCTGCAGGGAAATTCCTGCTCAATTCTTTATTTGAAATTCAATTATGTCAGCGTGATTGGATGTGCATACTGCATTGAGTCTCTCAGGGAGTGTAGATGAGATGGGTATCTTTCTGTTTAAAGCAGTCTGAGATTTACAGTCAAGATATTTCCAAGTCTCCTGAGACGGTAATGCTTTTCAACTTAAGTTGAAGCAAAACCATGTGCAAAGTACATTTCTGCCAAAAAAAAATATTTACAGACACAAAGCCTCATAGACAGTTTCAATCTTTTTTAATTCCTCATAAGTACTCATTCTAAACATTACTTTCCCTGCAGATGAAAAAGACTGTTTATGTACATGAAATTAAATTTGTTCCTATGGTCACAGGTATTTTGACAAAACAATTCACGCAGCACACAGAGTAATCAATTTATTTGACCTAAAATCTATTCAAAATTAATAGAGTAAAATGTTTTTAGTATTTTTTTTTCTGGTTTAGTTATCTTATTGTTGTGGTACAGTTATGCTTCTTAATTATATTCCAAAGTTAATTTTATTAACTAAATGCAAATACTTGACATATGGTATTTTGAAATTTCTGCCCTAACTCCTGTTGAGTTATAAATAGTTTTCTTAAAACCCTTTTCTTCTTCTTAGTGTTTTCTTTTTTTTTTTCTTTAAATCTTGAATGGAACTGAATTATTTACACATTGCTTAAAATACGGTATATCCTTTTTATTTGTTTTTTTGAAGCTGTATCCTTTCTGTATCTCAGTTTAGTTATCTTGATAAAATATGTATAAATAAATAACAATGCTGGGCCAACACCCAGAAATATACATTGAGAAAAACAGGCAATCAGCTTTTCTTGACCACGTCTCATTATTTTCCAACTTGCCATGGGAGTTGCTGTGGTATTCACTGTAGTTTTCCCTACTGGTTTTATGCTACCAAGTTTTATTTTCAGGTCAGACGATGAAATCATTGGGCAGGTATTTCTCATGCAGATCTCTATAGCACTCAAAAATGGTATAATAATTTCACATTTCGTAGGAATATTAGAAGATATGATTAATTTATGATAAATTTTCAAAAATGGGAGCCTAAAATTACAATAAAAAATCATTTTGAAATCTAAATACACAGGCTGTCATTAAAACACATAAACACTTCACTGATTCGTATTCATATGAATCTGGATGCAATATCGATGTTCCATTCCCACTTTAACATTACAAAAAGTGCAGGTAAAGGGAACTTCCTCTTTAACCTGCTAGTTTCCTTCTGCTACTCTTAGCGTTTGTGCAGCTGCTTCACAAACTAGATCTGTAAGTACATGGTTTCTGAGAATTTACTATTTTACTTTATTTTTTTTTTTTTAGATAAGTTTTTTTAATTTTTTATTGCATCAATTTTTGAAACAAATTCCCTAGCTCACAGAAAAAGTAAGATAAAACAAGGGTGGATCGAAGAGCCATTGTCAGTTATGCCCTATTAAGGAGAACAGGCAACTGCAGCATAATTCAAGCACATTTATTCTTAGGGAAGAATCTTGGTCTCATTAGCTGTAGAAACCAAGGAGTAATTATTTGTAATTGCCTCACGGATCAATCCCACCTTCATGTTCTAGCAAGTAGAACATTGAGCAATTAAGTGAAGCATAAGCCTTACTTCATGCTTTAGCTGTGTGATTTTTTTTCTACAAAAGCAGGATACAACACTTAAAACTACATGAAAAAGGAATTTTCTAGAAACAAATATGTACAATAGTCAGAGACAAGAGATTAAATAGGAGGAAAAATTGTTCAGTAGAGGGAGCAAGCATAGCTTTAACTTTTTAGGTTTTCCTAATGACAAACAGTGATTCAGACGTCTCTCTTCCTCTTATCATTTTTCTTTTATTTAGATAAGGAAGTGCTACTCAGGCATTCAGAGTTTTCGTCTCTGTGTTTATTTTTCTCCAACTCACTTTTCAAATTGAAGAAAGGGTAGAGAAACCTGACATTTTCATAAGAAAGTGGATTTGTTTTTGTAATATTGCAGAAATCGAAACTGAAGTACCATGAATTCAAAATTCCTCAAATGAATAGGGCTACAGCAGCCTCAAGTTCACTAGTCATTAGAAACCCTAATTCTGTGTGTACTCTTCTCCTACAAACATTAATTCTCCTGGGCAAAAAATTAGGTTGACTCATCCTCAATGTTCACTGTAATTCAATATGAATAGACTATTTGTCTAATATATCAAATTCTATCAGCCTTCAGGATCTATCTTCTTATAAAGATGGCTTTCCTCATTTCTTTAAATCACTATGATGCATTCCTTCTTCTTTTTATGTCTTTAGGTCATAACTTACATTCCACCGTCATTCCCAAATATTTCATGTTCCCTCTCTCTCCCTATATTTTCTACAGCATGTTCTTATACATTGGGATGCTTCTCTTTAAAGGAAGAAAATTTTATGTATTTTTCATGGAGGAAAACTTCATCTTTCCAGATTGCAACAGTTTTCATCAATTCCTGGTCTCTGGTTTAGATACAGGTACATTCCTATCACTGGCTGCAGACATAAGACAGAGGCTAAAACAATATGAATAGTTTTTAAAAATGGATAATTGCTGAATGTAGGAAAAATCTTAAAAGCTGGAAGTGAGACTTTTACTTAGAAACTGTGCAATTTATCACATCTCACAGCAGCTACACATATATGCTGCAAATATCTATAGCTGATCTAATAGATACGTATTTATTTTCCATTTGATGGCTCTGTGTTTTAAATAAATCATATGGATACATTTATAAATATGTGGAACACATTAAAAAATATATAACAACTAAGCACAGCAAGATATGTAATTTTTCATGTAAAGAAAGATCACACAAATTATTTTAAGCTTAAAGTAGTCCTAATTCCTTAAATTTCCTTTTCCTACTGTTTTCTGGTACTTGACGTTTTGCTTTCTTTTGTTATTAAAGTGTCATCCATGTTGAAATTATTTATAAACTTGTTGTTCTGAGATGGTTTTGGTGCCTGACCCTTCAAACTGTTTCTTGTTCATTTTCTTGTTTGTCTAAAGTCCAGTAGTGGTAGTCAAGTAAATAATCCCATTGTTTAAACAAAAATTTAGAAAGTAAAGTTGACATTATGTCATCCTGACACAAATATAATTGCTCAGGAATAACCATCATATGTAGTTGCTCTACATGGAAGATGAAAAGAGCATTAAAGTTGAGAAATCAACTGCTGAATGATTTAAATGCCTATATTAAAAAATGCCTGTATTATTTCCCAGATAATTTAATATGGCTTCACTTTAAAATTATTTATTGCTCAGTCTTTATAATAGTCCTTCTATGGTACTGTTCTTCGGCACTGTCATCACAATACTTCTAGGTGTTTTGTGAGCACTTTCTTCACAAGAAAATTGATGTAGAAGTTTAAGAACAGGAAGAGTTCTTGAGATCTGAATCCCACTTTCATAATGCCAGGTACCTACACAATAATTTGCTTTAAGCACAAAGATATGATGTTGGAACCCTGGATTCTGAGAATTTTAATCTTTCAGTGCTGACAGGCAGTGATCCTCAAAAATACACTGCATTTGACCTGAGACCTTGGGGGAGGTCAGAAACCTGTCAGTATTCCATCACTAACTATTCTTGTATGTATGTCCTCCTCAGACAATAATCCAAGGTGCCCAAGCACTTGGGCTGTAAGGCAAGGTCAGTGTTGCTTTTAGTATTTTAAAAGAAAATTGTAGTCCCGTGATGAAATTTGTTTTGGAATTAGGGACTTACAGTTAGTGTGCATGTAAATTCATGTAAATGCATGCAATACATGTAAAGACACCTAAGTCTATACATTTTTATCGTATTCACTGTAGATTTAGTAAAGACAGTTACTGGATCAGAAAAGTAATTTCATCTAAAAGGTTAAGGCTTCAGTTGCTTCTATGCAGAATGAAGTTTGAAATACCCTTTGGCAACTTAGCTCACAGTCAGCTGAGGCTTCAGGAGCATGATGATTTTCTAAAGCATATCTGCAAGATCAGGAAAGATTTCTCAGATACTCCAGGGTAGCTCAGAATGTCAATACATATGCAGGAAGTTAATCCTTCCCCTAATAGCTGTTAGCCTGATCAGTCTGTAAATATTTTCTACTACATAGATTGTCAGCCCAACTTCAGAGTAGGTTGTAGAATTTTCAGTCCTCATTTCAGAGAAGTGGTAGTGACAGAGACACACAAGATAATTCTGTGTTTCCTGTGTATTAATAAGATACCTTACTTTATGTAATAGACTAATTATAGGGAATCCTTGAATCTCAGCACTCTCAAGCCACTAAGGAGACTCTGATGGGATCTGTATAACAGTTGCAAATTCTATTTCACAGAATGGGGTCTTTAATTTAGGGAATTCATACTAATGTTTTAGATAACTCTTAAAGCATTCCTCCTAAATTAATTGTTTATATATTGTTCATGGAACTGAAATATATCATATTGATTGTGAGGGCCAGGAGGCTTCTGCTTACTTAGTACCAATCTATGTATATGGAACTTCCTAGTGAGTCCATTAATATAATAAATATATATATATATATTTCTCTGAATATGGAGAAATCTAGGTGTTACCTTCATAAGGAATAATTCACAAAAGCACTCAGTTAAGGATCACTAAGGAACTTCATTTTACTTGAATATCACTCTGATGCTTCACAAAGCTTAAAGCTGTACTTAGTCCTTTTTAATGCTGATATTTTCATAGGAAATTCACAGAATCACAGTATAGGTAAAGTTGGAAGTTTTGAAAAAGCTGAGGACCCCCACCACTGAAAGCTCAGGGTGAAGAAGGATGTTGCTGAATCCATGGTTGTTGACTACTGTCTGGTTGATCTTTCCCTCTCTCTCCCTCCTCTTTTCTATTTTTTTCTCTCTCTCTACTTCACACATATTTTAAAATAAAATCTTTGCTATTGACTTTGGCATATGGTCTTGTTTGCCCCTTGATTCAGGCAGAGACGTTTCTCACTAATCAGATCTTAACAGGGACCACAGTGGGACATCTGGTCCAACTTCCCTGCTCAAGCAGGATCATCCTGAAACACATGGCACATGATTGCGTCCACATGGTTCTTGAATCTCTCCAGTGAGGGAGACTCCACAACCTCTCTGGGCACTCTGCTCCAGTGCACGGTCACTCACACAGTAAAGAAGTTCTTCCTCTTAATCAGGTGGAACTTCCTGTTTCTGCCCATTGCCTCTAGTCCTATTGCTCAGCATCACCAAGAGGAGCCTGGAAACATCCTCTAGACACCTTCCTTTCAGATATAATTAGACATTGATGAGGACCCCTCTCAGGTGTCTCTTCTCGAGGTTGAACAGGCCCAGATCCCTCAGCCTTTCCTTGTAAAAGAGATGTTCCAGTCCTTTAATCTCTTTTGTTGCCCTCCTATGGACTTGCTCCAGGAGCTCCATATCTCTCTTGTACTGAGAAGCCCAGAACTGGACAAAGAACTCCAGATGTGGCCTCACCAGGGGTGAGTAGAGAGAGGGAATCACTTCCCTTGATCTGCTGGCAATGCTCTTCCTAAAGCACCGCAGGATACCATTGGCCTTCTTGGCCACAGGGTCACACTGCTGACTTGTGGACAGCTTGTTGTCCACTACGACCCCCAGGTACTTCTCCACAGAGCTGATTCCCAGGAGGTCACCTTCCAGTCTTTGCTGGTGCATGGGGTTATTCTTCCCCAGGTGCAGAACCCTATATTTGCTTTGGTTGAATTGCAGACAGTTCTTCTCTGCCCATCTTTCCAACGTGTCGTGACCCTTCTGAAGGGTTGCACAGATCCCTGGGGTATTGGCCACTACTCCCACCTTTGTGTTGTAAATGAACTTGCTGAGGCGGCCTCTGTTCCTTCACCCAAGTCATTGATGCATAAGTCAAACAGTACTGAGCCCAATATTGAACCCTGGGAGACATCATTAGTGGCAGGCCTCCACTAGACCCTGTGCCAGTGATAATGACACTCTGGGATCTGACATTTAGCCAGTTCTCAACCCACCTCTCTGTCTGCTCATCCAGTCCACACTTCTGAGTTACCTGTGTGGGTGTTGTGAGACACAGTGTCGAAAACTTTGCTAAAGTCAAGGTAGACAACGTTTCATTTTTCCCCCATCCATCTACTTGACGGGTTTCTAAGTTTCTTTTCCCTGTCTGCTGGTTCTTCTACTTGGAGTTTGGATGAAAAACGCAGGAGACTGAATCTTCTTGTTTGTTCTCAATTGTTTATTATTTCTTATCTATAGTACAGTAACACAAACTGTGCTCTCAAGTTAACAAGGTGGAAAATGGCATAAAGTTCTGTCTTCCAAGGTCTTTTAAAGCCCAAACTACCCAATTATAAAATGCCAACTAATCTACTTCCAATAACTAGCTTATTATTTTTTGCATTGTGGAATTTTTAAACCAATACCAATTCACACAGGTTTGTGAAGAAGAAGAAGAAGAAGAAGAAGTAGAGCTAACCTACGCCCCAAACCCTCCATCTTGTCATATGTATATTACTTATTACCATATCCCAGAAATTCTACATCTCTCTGTGTTCCACCCAGTGATATAACACACTTCTTTTTAATTATACAGCTTCAGTCTCACTGCTATCATATAATTTTTGCAGTCTCTCCCAAGGTCTCGGGTCAAATGCAGTGTACTTCTGAGGACCACTGCCTGTCAGCACTGAAAGACTGAAATCCTCTGAATTCAGGGTTCCAGCATCTACCCATATAGCTGTTTTTATCATAGAAGGCAATCAGGTTGGTCAAGAATGATTTACCTTTATCTCTGCTGTTTACTCCTGATCACCTTCTTGTCGTGCTTGTCAATAAAGATGGCCTCCAGAATAAGGTGGTCCATCACCTTTCCAAGGATTGAAGTGAGGCTGACTGAATAGTAGGTCCCTAGGTCTTCCTTTTTGCCCTTTTTGAAGACTAGAGTGACATTTGCATTCTCCAGTCCTCAGGTATCTCTCCTGATTACCATGACCTTTCAAAGATGATTGCGAGTGGCCCAGCTATGCTCTCTCCCAGGTCTTTCAGCGCTCATGGATGAATCCTGTCAGGGCCCACGGACTTGTGGATGTCAAGTTTGCCTAGGTTTTCTCTAAACAAATTCTCCTTCACCGGGGGAAAGTTTTCCCTCCAGCTTTCCTTTACCCTAGTCACAGGGGTCAGAGATCCCTGACAGTTGATCTTGTCAGTGAACACCAATGCAAAGAAGGCATTGAATAACTCTGCCTTCTCTGTGTTCTCTGTTACCAGGGTTGCCTCTTCATTTATTAATGGGATCCCACTATTCTTAGTTTCTTTTTGTTTTTGATGTATTTGAAGAAGCCCTTGCTGTTGTCCTTGAGATCCTTGGTCAGATTTAATTCCAGATGGGGTTTGACCTTCCTTGTCTCATTTCTATTTACTCTGACAACTTCTCTACCTTCATTAGAAGTGGCCTGACCTTTCTTCCACCTTCTGTGTATTTCCTACCTGTGCTTGAGTTCCTTGTTCATCCATACAGGTCTCTTTCCCCTTTGACTGATTTCCTGTTCATCAGGATGCAAGCTCAATCTTAAGGAACTTGTGTAGCTAGAAAATATATTGGGATCCGCAAATTATGCAGCCATTTCCTCACGTGCATGCAGCAGCCTACAGGCAGCCAACTGCATTTGAAGAGATGAATATGTCAAAACTGTAATGCCTAATCACAAAAATGCATGGTATTTATTATAGAACTATCTGAAAATAACCATCTAAACAATTTATTTAAATTATAGCTATCCATATATTATATGTTGTGCATGTAACTATATGCATTGCATATTGCTAAAGAAACTATGTACTATGTAAAATAATTATATAAATGTCCCTAAAAACTCCATGCAAAATTTTAGCAATTTCAAACTTCTGTGCATGTGGCATGGCAGCTGGGCCTTGCTGGCAGCAATGTTAGCACATGAACTTTACCTAACCCTATCAGACCTAGTCAGCAGAATAGAGTATCTTGACTTTAAACAACCTGCCAATCACTGTGAAGTTGCAGACAAGATGAAGGGCTGCCCAGATGGGCAGATGGTGACTACGAGTGACAGTGACAGCAAGTTGTTTGGTTCTAGGTGACAGAGAAGTGGCCTGTCAGGAACCAGCTATTCCCTGATGCATCTTTACCCTTATGGTGTCCAGTATGACTCCAAGAGAGTTATCAGGAGCAATATCTGAGATTCCAGAAACACTCAAGAGACACCACAGAGATCCTTGGCCCAGTCCAAGGACGGTACCACCCGCAGTTGAAATCATCTCACTGATACTCTTGATTTTTCTTCTGAACCATGACATCTCCTTAAGGAACAGGGAAACCATGTAATTTGTAAAAATTGCATGTATCTGTGGCTAATGTGTTTTGGTGACAAATCCATTTAGTCTCCACAGTATCATGTTCGTCTAAAACCACAATAGTTCTATACCCCTTGAGGCAATAGTGCCCTTTATTTTGTGTGGCCTCTCAGAGAATTTGTTTAGTTGCATCAGCATGACAGGTTTCACATCAAGGACAATGATCTAATCCTCTTCTTTAATCATCTGAAAAAGTAGCCAATTCCAGGACCTGGGTTTGTACTGACTGGGTTAATACGGTTCCTCGACTGTCACTGCTCCCTTGATCCTTCATGGTCTTTGTGTTTATCCTGATCAGCTTCAATCAGATGAGGCTGTACAAAAACACATCTCTCATAGGAAAAAAGAGTAAAGACACAGGAAATCTTCTTTGACTTTAAATGCCCTAAGTTTATTGTTAGCTACTACAATACAGCATTCTATCAGAATCACAGAAGTTTTCTTCAACAACTTTCAAATACTTGGTATATAGTGCTGCCTTTCACAAAAGCCATGATTTATGTGTTCAGAACAGTGGACAGTTCCTCCATCCTCCCACATATGGTTAAATATCTTTCTCTCTGCTTTCTTTGCAGAATGGTCCAATTCACAGTGAACTCAATTCAATCTTCCAGTTATAGATTTTAATCCATAGAATAGAATCATAGAATCATAGATTCATAGAATACGCTGAGTTGGAAGGGGCCCATCAGGATCAAGTCCAACTCCTGGCTCTGCGCAGGACAGCCCAAGAGTCACACCATGTGCCTGAGAGTGTTGCCCAAATGTTTCTTGAACACAGATAGGCTGGTGATGTGACCATTTTCCTGGGGAGCTTGTTCCAGTGCTTAACCATGCTCTGGGTGAAAAACCTTTTCCTGATATCCAACCTAACCCTTTCCTGACTTAGTTTCGTGTCGTTTCCTTGAGTCCTATCACTCGTCATGAGAGTAAAGAGATCTGTACCTGCCTGTCTGCTTCCTCTCATGAGGGTATTGAACCCAATGAGGTCTCCTCTCAGTCTCCTCTCTGACTGAACAAACCAACTGACTTCAGCTGCTCCTTATAAAGCTTCCCTCCAGGACCTTCACCATCCTCTTGGCCTTCCTCTGGACACTCTCTTATAGTTTTAATGCCTTTTTTTATATTATGGTCCCCAAAACTGCACACAGCACATTCACATCTGATGGAGAGTCTATACACTGAGAAGTAATTTCCCTGTATTGACGTACAGTAGTTTCTAACACCTTCTCTCTTTCATGGAAACACACCGACTTTTTCCTGTGATCTGTTTGGATTAATTGAAGATGACTGCTGTTACAAGCCTTCCTTGGTATGATTTATCATCACAAAATATGCTAATCTTGATCACTGTGCTATCTTCCAGAATGAAATGCATTTCATGAAGAGCAAGAGTTTCTTGTCTGCTGTGAATTTCAATTAGTGATGGAAGGCATGGCAACCACAGATCATTTTACATAGGCACATCTCTGCAATGTCTTGAGGTGAGGTATTGCTCTAACATGAAGTAAATGCTGGTGTCACTTCACTGTAAATTAGCTCACTATATGGAATGTTAGGTTTTGTGACTAAAAGCTAATCCAGTTAAACACAGAGACCTAGCTAGGATCAGATGAAAAATGACAGACCAGGAACCTTAGGAACTGGATCTGATGCTCCTAAAACCATCAAAGCACGACCATTATCCCTGGTGTGAAACTTGCCAAAGGGTCAAGGAAAGAAAGTCTCTCTTTGAAACACCATACAAACCAAATGGGATTACTGCCTAAAGGGCTCTAGGATTTATTACAAAATTCAGTGAGGAAATGAATTTTGGGACTATACAAACCTTAAAATGGAGTGTCTCAGGTAAGGGCAAAAGGCGGGGAAAAGTATATAAGGTGGAACAGGGAAGAACAGCCATGAGAAAACATAAAGAAAAATGTTAAAAGGAATGAGTTGACTGTAAGTAGGGTCTGATCAAACAGGTCTAAATGTGTTTGGCAAAGTCCTGTGTTTGATTAACACATTCTGTCTTTTCTTCTTAATCATATTTCAGACTTATTTTTTCTGTATGTCTGAGCAACTTGATGTGAGTGTATGTGTAGAATAGCTAGCAAACTTCAAGTTGGATCATTCAGGAAGTAATAAATGAATCACAGTTACCAGCATCTGGAGAGAGACACCCCTCCTCCCCCAACAAAGAGTCCAACTACCCTGGCAGAAACTGGGGACTGGGTAAAATGGAGAAGACGACATTTTGGAGATCTACGACAGGGTAGACACAAACATGTGTCACCACCAGAAAACTCAATATGGTGAGAGATAGTAACTGCATAAGAAGTCCGTGGTTTTGGTCAGACATGAAGTTTGCTCTAGTATTTGAGAGATCTATCAGTGCAAATGTGCTTGTGAATCAAGAAAATGAGGCTGACTGATCCTGATCAGCCTAAAAATCAACCATTGTCCACCCCAATACATGCTTGTTATATGTGTTTTTATTAGGAATGTGTCCTCAGCTTCACCACCAACTGCACCTAAGAGTACAGAAACATATGCATCCATTGTGCTGTGATAGAGTAGCCTCCTCTGCCTAAAAGTCCATACAATTTGACTTTATTTTCTACTGCAGTGAACTAGGAAAGAAAGATTCTCTGAGTCCTGAAGTCTTCCAAATTCAGCTACTCATAATAAAACTTGTTTCTTGTCTGCTGTGAATTCCAGCTTGTGATTCACGGAACTGCAGGTGCAGAGACCATTTTAGATGGAGGAATCTCCACAGTGTCTCAGGGTAAGATGTTGGGTAAACACTAAGAAAAAGCTTTTGTCACTTCACTATAGACCTGACATCCTACTCTGTCCTGTTGTGTTACTATCTCCCCAGTACAGTCAAGGGTTACAGATGCCAAAGCTCATTCAAACCAAAGCTGGAAGGACTTAACCTAAATAGAGATTCCATTAGTTTTGGGTATTTGTAAAAGAAGATTCTTATTCAATAAAAGATAAAATGTTAAAAACAAGACTTCAGGAGAGAAGCAACGAAAATGAATTATGAAAAAGATAGGATTATTGAAATGTTTTTTCTTGTTTCTGAATCTCTTTAGTAAACCACTTGATACATGTAATGCAGTTGAATTATTTTAAAACATTATTTACTAAAAAATATTAGAATAGTTTTGTGATTAAATACCGAATCAGTTTGAATAATAGAAGTATGTTGTCACAGAGGCACTACCACCATTTCTGATTGACCCAGCCTCGGCCAGTGGTGGCTCCATCTCAGAAGTTGGCTCTGCCAGACATGGAGGGGGTAGGGTAGAGACATGTGCTTGCCTCATGTCTTGCTTTAAGTACCCTTTGGCTTTCCTGGGCCCCTCCCCCAGGTGGGACTTCTACTTATATGGCTACTCTGGGGATGAATTTGGGTTCCAGAGGCGGGTGTGGAGCATGGCCTCTGGTGTGCCAGGGACTGGTGGCCACTGCAGGGTTGGGATATGGTCCTGGGTAGGTGGGATGTGCAGAGCAAGGCACTGCCTCACCAGAGCAAGGTCTGAGCTGTCCCTTCCCCCACACACGCACTCAAAATGTTTCGAGCCAGCAATCTTTCCAGTTTCTCAGATGATCTCATTTAGAGAACTTTGGTGAGTTGTAGCAAATTAATAATGTATTTTTAAAGGGCATATGCTTATGTGAATACTCTAGTTTTGTTACTTTTTATTTATTTTTAGATAGTTTAGAATGATCAATGACTTACAATGAATGAGTTAAACAATACTGTATTACTTCACATTTCTTAGGAACAGACATGACAGTTATCAAAGCCTACACGACAGGAAGCAATTTGGTTGTCAGTCTAAATCTTTAGATCAATAAAGATTAACAAGCAAGAGAATTGAATTCTCTGAAAGGAACTCTCATCTGGAGGAGCAGCCATAGAGACTAGCTTTTTAAAATTTGTTTATTTGTCTAGATTCCAGATAAATTAGTGGATATGCTTTTACACATAAACTCTTATCTTCATTTGTTCATATATTTATGCTGTCACTCTTCCTAAATATCTGTATTTATTGTGTAAATTATGCATTATATATACTCAGTTGAGGGTTTGCCTGTGTGTAATGCAAGTTTGTTTCCTCACTGAAGCAGAATCTCCAGGGAGATAAAAGTCCATAAAAAAGCAAGAATTCAGTTTAAAAAGCTTCACTATAGAAAGTTTCAAATAACTCTGCTTTCAGTGAGTTAAAGTTCATAGAGTCAAAGAGGGGTTTGGGTTGGAAGGAATTTTTAAAGGTTGTCTAGTTTAACCCTGCCTGTCATGGGCCAGGATACCGTTCCCTGTCCAAAGTCCTTTCAAGCCTTACTGAACATTTCCAGTGATGGGGCATCCGCAGATTCTCTCTGCAACCTGTTCCAGTGTCTCGCTCCACACCACAGCAAAACCACTTCCCTATGTCCAACCTGAATGTACCTTCTCTCAGTTTAAAAGAATTGCCCCGTCTTGTCACTCCAGACCATGGTAAAGTCTCTCTCTGTCCTTCTTATAAGCCCCCTCTAAGTACTGAAAAGATGTAATAAAGTGTCCCACGAGCCTTGTCTTCTTGAGGATGAAGAACCCCTACTCACTCAGCCTCTATCCATAGGAGAGGTGTTCCAACTTCCAACACTCTGATCTTTTTCGTGGTCCTCCTCTTGACCTCTAACAAGACTTATTCTACATATTGATTATCAGTCAGTATGTGTGTCATATTATATTTCAGGTTTGATGAGGTAAAATATCATAATGCGTGACTGCATACTGAGACAAGTTGCATTCAGCTCCAAGGTTTTCCAAAACTCACATTTTTAAACTACGCTGCTGATATTACCTAACCAATATATCTGGTTTCTTTCCTTTAGACATCAAAGGATAAGATGGTGGCGGGGGTGTGTGTTTCACCACAGTCTGAAATCAGGAGTCAGTTGCTATGTGTTCCCAAATCCAGGAAATACTACAGGATTTGGTGGTAAAACAAGTGCCTTGATACCATCATCTACCTGTATGATTTTTTTTCTTTTTATTGTAGGAATTTGCACAACATGTTGTAATTCAAAAATCAGGCTCCATTTCAACAAGTTCCAGATGTAAAATGAATATTTCACATAGCTCTGCTCCTTAGCTCTGGTATAAGAGACTGGGAAGCAGAATGTTATTTACAGTGAAAAGAAACTCTAAAATAAATTATGTGTATGAAAGCCATTCCTGTAGAGAAATATCCTAGTAAAATGGACCCCTCTTTTCACATAAACCTGAGTCTTATAATATTCTAGGACTTGTAGATTTAATGTTTTTTTTTTCTTTTTATGTCACCTACAGTGAATACAGAGACATACATGAGTCAGGTTGGATATTAGATTATTCACCCAGAGGGTGCTTGGGCACTGGAACAGACTCCCCAGGGCAGTGGTCACAGCACCAGCCTGGCAGAGTTCAAGAAGCATTTGGACAGTGCTTCTCAGGCACATGGTGTGACTCTTGGGGATAGGGCTGTGCAGGGCCAGGAGTTTGACTCAATGATCCCTGAGGGTCCCTCAGGCTCAGTATATTTTGTGATTCCATGATCCAGTGATATTAAAAATGAAGAGCATTGTGGAAGGGACATTAAGAGTTGACAAGAAAAACTGTGTCACTGAGTGAATCATAAAATCCTTGAGATATATTTGGCTGAATGTGGTGACATTTCTATTTTACCATAACTTTTCCTATCACCTTCCTGATTGGTGGCAATTGAAAAGAGGCTGACCTTTTCGGAGTTTGACCTGTATATGGAAAGCTGTATATGGAAAAGTACAATTATGACTGAGTCACAAAATTAAGTCAGTCCTCTCAGGACCTTTCAGGTGCAACTACAGTTCAATAGGTAGTTCTTTTCTAAAGGACAAGAGTGTTTTGAGATAAGGGAAAAGGTATTGGTCATGACAAAATAATGCATGTTACTTCACTAAAAGAAAAACAAAAAGCAAAGTACTTTTTTTCAATTCTCAGAAACTTTTGACTTTCTAACCAGCTTATGCTTCAAATAAATTAAATTAAGGCATCTGCAATTTCATAATATGCATTTATATATTTTTCAGGAAAAGAAAATAAGAATGGTTCCATGTAAAAGTGGTTTGTTAGTTGATATTGTCTTTTCCTTGCAAGTAGTGTACATTTTTGCTACTCTCCTTACACATCCAATGACACAGTGGCAGGGCAGACCTCTTAGGGGGAAAGGCCAGCCTTGGATGGCTTGAGCTGGCTGGAAGCAGCTGTTTGGAACTACCATGATCACGTGACTGCCATTAGATCTGGGACTGCAAGCAGCTGGCCAGGGATGATGGGCTGACATATCCCAGAAGAGGGGAGGAAAGACCTTTGTGTCAAAGGGAAAGGGAGAAGAGCAACTACAGGGCCCCAAGAGGAGCCCCAGGAAAAGGCAGCCATATTTGCCATTGGCATCATGCTCCTTCTTCTGAAAACTGCAAAGCATCAAGTTGTTGTATCCTTTCCTTCCAATAGGTACATTCACCTGGGAAATCTAAAATTGTCAAACTGTGCATCCTGAAGAACAATTTACAATACCAGAGTAAAAGAGAAAGGTGGTAGGAAGGTGTCATGGCAGAACTATTTTAAATGTGTTATGAATGAGAATTTTCTGTATTGATTTTTATATGGGCAACTGGCATTGTAAATGGACTAGGAATAGCAGTTGATTGTGGTTTTGATTTGACTGTGAAAATATTAATTATATTAACAATAAATCCTGGTTCCATAAATGTCATGCATTTCTTTTTGCCCATAACAAGATTTTGAATAAAAAACCTTATACCTTGTTAATGGCTGGCGATGTCCTTGGTATTCAAGGCCAAGGACCTGTCAGAGCTTTAAAGAGATGATGACATTGTCCAGGCCTTGGACTAGATGAAAAGGAAGTGCTGGCACAAGAGTGGCCTCTCACCTCTCATCTGTGGTCCAACTGCATCCACAGGCGCAAGGAGTAGGAATGGTGGGAGTGTGGGGATGAGCAGCATAGCCCCTAGGAGGAGAACAGGGGACTGATCTGGGCTATCCAGAGATGCTGCAGAGGCAAGAGCCTGAACCATACAGTGCATGGAAGAAAAACAGAGAGAGACTGTACTAAAGAAAAGTGGAGACTGCCAATGTGGATTATGCAGGAAACTTGTGACTTCTGGAGACAGAGGAAAGGTTCCTTTTTTGTCTCCAGAACTGCAGTTGGGAAAGAGATAGTGTCATGGCAACAGGTGAGACAAGATTAGTCAAAGCCATCATCAGACCCTCCTGAGCCTCAGTCAAGTATGAGGCACACTAAGAAGGAGAGACAGATGACTCCCAATCACAGGACACTCCTTTGCTGACTTGACTTGGTCAGTTCTCTTCTGACTTCAAATATTCTATGAATTTCAATGAAAAAGGTATATAGAAGGTTATACAGAAGTATATAGGTATATAGAAGAAGAAAAAGGTTATAGAAAAGGTATTAAAAATGCCTCCTCTAAATATTTCTGAAGGAAATATTTTGAATTCTTATCATCCTAATACTTGACCACAAACTTTAAACAATGAAAAAGTAAAAAGAACAATACACATAGAGCTTGCATAGTGTGTATCATGTTTTCATGAGAGCTACAAATTTTTAGAGGTATCATAGAAACAAGAAGAAAGAATGGCCATGGATGTACCATTTCTATCCAATAGCCACCCTTGTTGAGGATCACTAGTTGAATTGATGGAGTTGCCAGAGATGTTAGGCTGTACAATAGCTCAGCTGTCATTCAATGGCTTGCAAGAAAGGCAATGAAAAGATTCCTGCCTTGTTAATCAGCTCTGTTTTGTGGGCACAGTTTGCTGCAGAGAGACGTGTTTTTTCAAGCCACATTCTCTTTTTGTTGCTGTCTTTACTTTTCCTTTTCTCAGTATAAACACATCTAACAACAAAACAGCATATGGACTCCTGCCAGTTTTTAGCTATGTACATACTCTGAAAGAGCCATTTGTTTTTCCTGCAGCATTGTTACGTATGTTGCAATTCCAGAATCTTCAAACCAAATTCAGCTGGAAGTCTTTAACATATTTCTTACTGTGTGTACACGTTTTTTTGAAAAGTGATTAAATTGACTGTTTCATTCTTGAGTCTCTAAAAATCATTGATTCTGATGGAATCTGAACAATGAGCCCGTTTGGAGAGGTCTGGAACATAGTCCCAGCTTCCCTCTGTAGAATGGAAGTCTTGATCTGGGATTAAATTCACATGCACTTGTCAAGTGTTTAGATGTCATGGTGGTAAAAATACTATAAGTCTAAAACAAAAAAACTAACCACGGCAAGTAGTGCTGAAAGGATTTGCAGGAAAATATAAATCTTGTTGACTCAGAAAAGAGAATTGAAAAAATGCCAAATAACCTTTGTTAAAGGTAAGCATCGTTATGAAAGTTTGTAGAGTAGGAAGCTGTTCAAGAAAAGAAACACTAGTGTTGCTAAACAACAAAAACAAACCTCTACTCTTTTCTCCGGGTTACAATAGAGGCTGCTGTCACCTAAAGCTGCTTCAGTCCTCCTTACCTGCCCACTCGCTTGCTGTCTCAGCAGTCCTTCCTCCGTAGTCCTCTTCCGTGTAGTAGTCTTCTTCTTCTGTGACAGCAGGACACCTCTGTGCTCTTTTCTTCTCTTTTATCCTCTCCATCTCTGAGGGTCAGCTGGTCTCTGGTCTTTAGTAGAAGCACCTGGCTCCTAACAGCTGCAACTCATCAAGGGACGGCCTACAGCCTGTTCTTGCCCTCCTACATGCCTCTCTTTTTGCTAATAACTAAAGATGGTTTGGCTGGGGCACACCAAAAGGTGCAAATACATCACAACACACTAGTGACATTTTACAGTCTATATTAGGTAGAACTGGCTTGCAAAAATGGTAATATGAACATTAAATACAACCAGAAAGCTACCTACATACACAAGTTTCAGGGGGAAAAAAAAAAACAACAGAGTGCTAAACCAAGAAAAGAATGGAGAGAAAGAGCAAGAAATTCCATATAAAGTTATCTTTGTGTGCTTTCATATATTTATGACATAATTACTTTGGAAAGAAAATCTCACAAGCCAATCATATTCTTTTGCTTTTTTCTTATTTTAAAACCCCTCCTTTTTTATCTTTTTGTTTGTCTTTTTTATATACCTCCTTTAAGCACTGGAAAGACGCGATGAATCCTTCCAGGAGTCTTCTCTTCTCCATGCTGGACAAACCCATGTCTCTCAGCCTTTCTTCATAGGAGAGGTGCTCCAGCCCTCTGATCCTCTTCATGGCCCTCCTCTGGACTCACTCTAATGGGCCCATGCTTTTCTTGGGCTGAGGACTCCAGAGCTGGGGATGCAGCACTCCAGGTGGTGTCTCATGAGGGCAGAGGAGGAGAATCACATCCCTCGACCTTCTGGCCACACTGCTTTTGATGCTGCCCAGGATGTGATTGGCCATCTGGGCTGTGAGTGAACACTGTTGGCTCAAGTCCAGCTCTTCATCCACAAGAACCCCCAAGTCCTTCTCTGCAGGGCTGCTCTCAATGAGTTCTTCTCCCAGTCTGTACTCATGTCTGGGATTGTCCAGACTAAATAAGTTATGGTCTCTCTTCAGCTATCCTTCCCTCCACCTGAGATACCTATGCCATATATGTTTCTCTGAGATCTAAGGTTGGAAAAATGTTCACAGCAGTTTTAAGTGAAATGTCTCACC
This sequence comes from Edolisoma coerulescens, assembly GCA_013397115.1. Classification (NCBI taxonomy): domain Eukaryota; kingdom Metazoa; phylum Chordata; class Aves; order Passeriformes; family Campephagidae; genus Edolisoma; species Edolisoma coerulescens. The sequence goes on along the minus strand of VWZW01008202.1, from coordinate 340,977 downwards.
GAATGGGGGTTTTATGTACTTGAAGCTTTCTGGATCAGGGCCTAAAAACAAGAGAATACTTAGGGGTCTTTTCAGTTGTCCTTCTGCGAAGTTTTCAGTGAGAGTCCTGTCACAACACTGTCACAGAGGACCAATGCCTGTTTCTTGGACTAATAGGCAATTCTGCTAGATTGCCACATTTTCTAGGGACGAGGCACTGGAGTGGAATTTAACACCAAGTCACTGTTTATGTATTGTACATGTGTTTATATATGAAATGAAAGACCCAGCCATTAAAAAACAAAACCACCACAAAAAAACAATCAAACTAAATACACCAACAAAACAACCCTTCGACTTTTGAAATTAACTTCACACTGTTAAACATACTACTGAAACACTGATATAAATAGCAATGAGTCAATAACCTCTAGCCCTGAAAATATGACTTTATTCCATCAGGCCCTGTTGCACTGCACAACTAATGGAGACGCTTTTAGTCAACTCAGAGTTCACTTCAATAAATGGCAGGTCATCCAGAATTTGTTCTCTACTGGTTCTTGCTTTCTGTTAATATAATGTAACTTCTCTAACTCAGTTGCTGGCTAATGGAGGTCTCTACTTTTAGAATGTACTCATGACAAAATATATCATCCTGCAAGTAAATTTTCTTTCATCTGTTATAATCAAACACGAAAAAAAATAGGTGCAACCTTTTTTGTCCTCTCTTCCAGTTTTAAAGCAGGATTTTCCCTATTGTCTATGAAGGTGAAAACAATTTTATGTACAGGGTTATTTCAATGATGTATGAGACACTGTGCAAAAATGCTATGCAATCCTGTGTGTGACAAATGCACTGCAATATTTTAAGTACTGCAATTTAAGGCTTAGAGTTTCTGTTTCTCTTTAGAAAATTAGGGCTTTTATAGTTCAAAATTTCTCAAGTATTTAATCTAGGAGTCTCTCGAAAAGACATGTGAACACTTTTTATTCTTAGAAAATAAGAATAGTAAATAGAATTATTTATATTGTCAGAATAAAATTTAAAATTCTTTATATCCTTAATCTGCCATCCTTATCCTTACTGAATAGCAACTTTTTCACAAAGGCATGCAATTGGTCTCAACCCTTCCACAATCTGTTAAACTGCTTTGGATATATTTCATCTAACTCTTAGTACTATAATAGAATATTTGAGATAAGAGTGTGGTTGTCATAATCTCACTATCAGGTAAATGGAAAGAATTAATTTTTACTTGTCTGAACTATCGTCTACAACTTACCACTTCCCAGCATAACATATAGTCACAATATAAGTACCTCATTTATAAGACTAATATTAGGTGAACTAAACCCAGATCAAAATAATTTACTGCCTTCTGTAATTATTGTAGCAAAATGTTACTGTAATGTTTATTAGAAATAAAAGAAAAGGGGGAAAAAAAAAAAGAAGAAAAAAGGAGCATCTCAACAAACTTTTAGTAAATAAAATTCACTTGTAATCTGAAGGAGAAATGAAACATAAAATAAGATGTTTGACAATAGCAACGTATGTTCAATATTTTACCTCTAAAGAAAGTCACAATTAGGTGCTTTAATTTTACACATTAAATCCCACTACTAAAATTATAAGAGGAAAAAGAGAAATAGAAATCAAATATCAATTATTCTTGTAGTTTTAGTTCTCTAGAGACAGACATTGTGTCGATTTTTCATGAAAGTGTGATTTACTAGATCACTCTTTTTATAAGTTTTAGCAAATGTAAGCTAACAACTTTTTATATGTTCATAGGAGTGAAAAAAGGAATAATATTCTTTCATTCAAAAGACATTGGTGAAAAATGGTATGTGGGTACTTTATTAGGTACATATCTGAAGTAATCAAAAATGAATAAAGGATGGAAGTATATTACATGGACATGTTATTATGTATTTTCATTTTAAAGAGTTTAAGAATAATCAGACTGTTACTGCAATCAGAATGTTATAAATATCCATATTGTTATGATAGGAATGCTGAGAAATGGTAACAGGAACACAGTGTATGCCTTTTTCCCTTCCTTTTCCTTTGCAACAATGTATTGCAGCAGTATCTGGTTTTTTTCTTAAGACCAGAGGTCTGTGACAGAACTAGGTATTATACAGCTAATTCTTTATTTCAGGACCTATCTTACCTAGAATACTGATTTGTTAATATTGTTTATATACTTGGGTATTTTCTTTTTCATTCACATTGTATCAACTTTTGCTTCATAAATTTGAATTTGCATATGTTTTTCAATAATCAGTGGGCACTGTTTGTTATTGCCTTCATAATAAATATTTTAGGAAATTATCAAACAGTCTGGTATTTTTAGAATTATTAGGTTTTAAAAAATTACTGCAGTATGAGATCATAATATATCCAAAAATGCTCCCTCTGAGTGTTTACAGCAGGTCAAGCTTATACTGAGTTCCATAATGGAATGAGGTTACTGAAGATGAAAGATGAAGAAAGTGGCCATGGCTACAATGTGTTCATGAAAATAATGTTAGTACACGCTGTAAATTCAGCTTGTTCTTTGAATATAGCAAAATACTCTAATATGAATCAGAAATATGAAGCCCAAAAGAGAAAAAAATCCTAGTTTTTTGAAATGAATGAGACTAGACTAATTAATGATTTCAGACTAGTTTCTTAAGGCGATGGCTTGGATGAGTTCAGATAGAAAGTGAGCTTGCATAAGTTAATTCTGCTTGCGTAAGTTAATTCTAAGTGATGTTTACCTGCTGGAAATATTGGGGTGCTTAGTTGTTTGGGTTTTTTTAATTGGGTGATACCTGCCATATAAGGAGAACTATGTTGCTCAATAAAGATAGGTTGATCAATGAAAGGTTTCTCTTTCCTTATATTCTGCTTCTGCAAGAGCTTTGCACATAAGATTGCCCTTAGAAGAATATTGTTTCAGCGTGGCTGTTCAAATCATATGAGGTTCAAATCCCATTAATGTTATTATAATTAATTTTAAGGATAATAAAGGGAGCTACCCATTAAATATCTTGAATTTGAAACAGAAAATTCTCAGGATTACAGTGAATTATATCTATTCCATCTCATTTTGTATCATTTTGGTACATATGTTGGCAGTTGTCCCCAGTTGCCTGTTAGCAGTCATTACATATAGAACAGATTTAATAAAATTGAACCCTGTAAAATAATCCAAAATAGTGGCTAGAGAAAAGTCTGGAGAAAAAATGGTAAAATAAAATTGAACCAGAAATAATTTTTGTGTCATCTGGTACATCTAATTTAGGTATCTTATTGAGACTCTAATTCACAAAAGATGTGCTCTTAGGCCCAGAGCTCCATTCCATCATCTGAAATTATATTTCTTGCATTGATTGATATATCAGTCTCTTGATTTGAGAAAAAATGAATTATCCTTAGTGTAAAGCCATAAGAAAAATTTATTCTTAGTACCCTCATGTTGTACAAATCTGATGATTAGAGCAGCAAAAGTAGAGTTAAAATAGGTAAATCCCAGTCCTTTCTTAGCCAAAATTGATTGAACGTGTGCCTCCCATAGCTGAGAAAAAGTCTATGTACTAGACGAGGTATTTGAGGCCACCTGAGGATCCCCGTAACTGTGTTCTCTGTTCCTTATATTATCTCACAGCTACTGTGGTTTCAAGAAGATTGTGACTCAATGAAAGAATGCAAGGAAAAGCTGAAAAAGTTTTACTTTTTGGAGCACTTATCTGAGAAGTTTCTTTTATTCTTCTGATTTCAAGACCACAGTTTTTTAATCTGCCAGGGGTTTTTGGATTTTTCAATTTAGGAATGGAGTGCAGCATGTTAACATCAAGCTTATGAAAGCTTTTTAAAGGGAATGATGGTATGGCAAGAAAAATTAAGACTGGAGAAATACTAGCTGACTGCTCTAATAGAAATGTCACTGATCTCTCAAAAAAGTATCCAGAAATTAAAATTTAAATCTTTCTGTTAAATTCTGTCATGGGCAAAAGGGAACATAGCATATATAAGTGGAGCTAACGCTTATTGTTGAACCAAATAGTGCTTTAGCACTTTAATTATCTGTATGCGTTTTTTGTGTCTGTTAGCCAACTTATCTATTTCCACAGAGAATCTTCACTAGAAAGGCTTTAAATAAATGAAAATTAAAAAAAATTAAAAAACAAAAACCAAGAGTGAGTATTTATTTTCTTCCTTTGACATTGTGCTTTTCCTTCAAATGTCTGTCTTCAAAAAATTTTGCCAACAGATCTAAGGTGAAGTAGAAGGCAATCACTGAAATCATGGGTGTGACCGTCCCCCTCCATCATCCATCTCAGAGCCCTGCTTAAGGCTTTGGGCTGGCATTTCTTCTTCCCTGGCCTGTTGTCGGCTCACCTGGAACCTCTGTAGGGAGGTGCAGGTGTCCCCTACCCTGTGACACAAAGTGCTGATATTCCTCCACCCCATGTCTATCAAGCCATTGGCCCCAGCCAGTCAGAGGCAGTCCGCAAGCCAGCTCCCATTGGGAAGCAACATGAGAACAGGAGAGGGAAAATCTGCTCCAACCATCTCCAGCCAGATCTAGCCAGCTGCTACCACCCCTGACCCCAAGGAACCCCTGTTCTTTGCTGTCCATACTGGGGCTGCTGCAGGCCCACAGTGTATGTAATTATTCACTGCATTTTCTTTCATGTGCTATATTAACAGCAATTCACATACTCTCCAAATATTAACACATTCACAAACAGTTTAACGTCTTAATTGCTATCTTCATTCATGCTGTGTTTTCCCCCTCTGGTTGTCCTCTCATCCACATTGTTATATGCCAGCTAAGCTGCAGGAATGGGAAACTGCTGAACTCAGTCAGTGACTCTCAATCTGTGCTCTCCCCTTCTCCACAGACCCGGTTATTTTACTGCAGAAGACAGTTAGATTGTCTAGGTCTAGTTTACCATTAACCTTTGGACTATTCACAAAGTCTTATCCTCCATGTATCCAGAAATGTGCCCCATGGAAAATCACACAAATGTTTACCCGGGGACAGAATACAGCCTAAAAGTAGCACCCCAGTGAGGGGCTATGGGGGAGGCCCCTGAGAGGAGGGAGCCAAGGTCTTCACAGACCTGCTTGGTGGCAGGAAAAGGGCGTAAGCTGAAAGAGGAGAGGTTCTGACTGGAAATAAGAGTCATGAAGGCAATCAGGGTGCTAATATGATCTGATTAGTGAGAGACGCCTGTGACCGAATTAAGGTGCAAATGAGACCCTATGCTGAAGTCAATAATATGGGTCTTATTTAATAGTAAAAGTAAGATAGAGAGATAGAAAGACATAGAAAAATGGGGGAGCAGAGAGAGAGACACAGTGAGATCAAGCAGAAGATAGTCACCAGCCGTGGATCCAGCAGCATCCCGTTGGTCCTTCTTCACTCTGGGCTTTTTGGTGGTGAGGGTCCCTCAGTCGTTCTTCTGGCAGTACCACCTTTATACAGTCCAAGTTCCCGGTATCCACAGGGCACAGATGCCATTCAAATATCTTAGGGTGATATGTGTATGAGCAGTTGCTTCCTTTCCCACTGATTGCCGCAGTGGGAATTCTTTTCTGCATGCATTGATCAGGATGTGCTAACTGGATCTTACTTCCATTAGGGCTGGAATTAGAGCCTTCCTGATGCAAATTCCTGCCTTCTATGCTTATCTCAAGTTCCCTCTGTGGTGGTTTATTTTAGCTTTAGCAGTGTTTTGAGATGGGCAGCTGTGCTCTTTAAGTCCTTACAGCTGCCCACAGAGGTAGGCTTCATCCTTTGGAGTTTAAAAGGTTCAACTGAACAAATACCCAGGCATCCTCAGAGCTTACCCTGCTCTGAGCAGGAGGTTGGACTGGAGACCTCTCAAGGTCCCATCCAACCTGAATTTTTTTTATGTGACAACATGATTTTAATTGACTTTCCTTCGAATACAGTGGGTTTTAATTTTCTCTTTTGGGGGAAAAAAACCCCAGGTTATAAACAAGCAGATAGCCATACCAAAGAATTTTTAGACATTTTGCTGGAAATGCCTTCTGCTTTCCACTCCCAGAAAAAAAAGGTTTTATTCCTATAATAACAGCCTGGAATTCAACCCTGTGGGAATCTTTAAGCTTACTTTAGCACAAGCTTTTTGCTTATTTACTTGTTTCCTTTGCATGAGCTTACTATGATAGTTTAATATTTATAGAAAACTGAAGTTCTTGTTAATAATAATAGTGTGTTGTATATTTGAAGCACTTCTTGCTTTCACATAAGAGATACTATGGAAATGCATCGCCAATATGTTTGCTATGATTAAAATTTTAAAATAGATCTGGTCAGATATACTCTGACGAACAGTCAGGAATAATTCAAGTGGAAATAGAGGTCTTAAGTGCAGCCCTACAAGACACCATACAATTCTAAGTCATTCAAACAATGAAAGTGAGGCATGTTTGGATTTGTTTTGGGGTTATTTTTTACATTTTCATGGTCCGTTTTTTTCTTACTTCTCCTTGCTTCAGGAGAACAATAATTAGTTCCTAATTTAGACCAGCAGCAAACTTAAAGCCCCAATAATCTTCCCTGCTTTCTAGTCCCCATACTCATGGGTATATATTAACCAGGAAGGCACCCCCAGCATTGCTTAGCATTTTAGTATAGGACAAGATGCCACTCCAGTGAAATAACTAGTATAACAAGTAGAACAAGAGGCAGTCAATTTTAAACAGCAGTGGAAATATGTACTGTGAGAATCAAAAACAAAACCAAGCATATTGCATTTCAGTTAAAAGCACAGGGAAATATTTCTCTTTACGTTGGATTTTTTAAAATATATATATATTCTGTTGATTTAGTCTCATCAAAACATTGCAAAAACCTGCTCAAAACAAGTGAGATGAGAAATATGGGGAAAAACCCCCAGTAAATAGGCAATTATTTGAAGAAAATTGTTTTGTTAAGGATTACATTCTGTTTTCTGTCCTTGAAACTAGAAAACTTATTTTACTCTTTTTGTAGCTCTACATTACAATATGGCATAGAAACATTAAAGTGTAAAATCTGAAGAGCTGCATTCTAAATGAAAACCTGTCCTTAATTATCATCATAGTGATGTAGCTTTTGACTGGTAGACTTAAAAGATTGATAGTATTTTCACTGGGAATATGGCTTTTGTTGAAAATTAGAGCTACATCTTCCTCAACTTAAAAGGAAAGAGTAGTGTTAAAGAAATTCTGCAGTTAATTCTCAAATGTGGCATTTCCATCATCTAAAACATCTTTAGAGAGTCACTATTAGAAAATTATCTAATAACCATTTTATTTTCAAAGGCTCTTGAGGAAATTAGAGTCTAAAGATTATAGATATTACTTACCTCTGTGATAAAACAAAGTATGTTTTTACCAGTGTTCATGCACTTCACTGATTAAGACATCTGAGAGAAAAATCCTGATTACCAGGTCAGGTAATACGGATTTGTAACTTCTATTAATGAACAGAAGCCCAGGAGATAAATGTGAGGAAAAATTATCTTTTTTTCCACTTTTTCTTTTTTTTTCCCCATAAATTGTTTTGTTCAAATGAAAAGAAATAAAAATAGGTCAAATAGGGTACTGTTTATAAAATGCAAGAAAAGATGAATAAGAAAAAGGGAAGATTAACCACGTCTTTACTGAATGATTTCATACTGGATTATAACGGATATCACTAACTCAAGACCTCAACTATGGCAAGAAATTGCTATACAGTGTGTAAAAACAACTGTCTAACCGTCTAGACAAAACCAAAATAAATGTAAGAAAGACAAAAAGAATTAGGTTTCTGATGGTTTAGAAAAGACTAAGCTTGTCACAGGACATGACAAGCGTTCTATGGAAGGCTGCCACAAAAAAAATCGATAGTAGTGCTTTCCTTATCAAGAGGAATGAGACATCAATTAATGCAATCAAGACTTTTTTCCCTAGACATTAGTGAAAAAATAAAAAAATTGAACACTAAGTGCAATAGACTTCAGTGGGAAACTGTACAGTTTTAATAATTTTGTTTGGCTGTTTTTTCAATAAGTTAAAATCTCTCATGAGTTTTGCTATTCTTATCATCGTGCCTGGGCATGGTCTGGGTGAATATTCATTGTCAGTTCCAGTCTTATTTTTTATGGTTCTGTTTACAAGCTGGCAAAGTTCTACTTTCAAAGTAATTACATTTTTTATCCTATTCTTGTTCAGAAGATGATTAGATATCTGATTTTCAGCACAAATACTTTCTGATGTGTCTGTTATCAGCACCACTTTAAACTTTAGTAAACTATGATCTCTTAAAGTCTTCCTGGAAGTCAGAATAGCCAGTGACTGGTCTAATAACATTCTTATTTACTCACTGCTGTTTGAATGAGCTGTTTTGAGCACAGGTTAATGGAAAACATGTTCTCTCCAATGCTTTGTACAATCACAATTATAGTTTCCGGTTCCTATCTCAGAACTTGAATCTGATGCACTCTAGCAATGTGTTTATCTGAGTCACTGTCTTACTACAATGGGATTCATGCTCATTGCAGGCTCCATTCAGGGAGCACGCTGGCATTTCTTAGATGGATGCAGGAACCTTTCTTGTGTCTAAGTCAAAGAAAATAATAAAAAGTTTGTAAGCCAGAATTCAGTTCCTTCTCATCACATGGTACAATCAGGTCATTCTTTACGTCTTTTATGTCCTCCTGATGAACACTCAGCAGGTAAATGAAGTTTTGATCATCCCTGATGCAGTCTACATTTTCTCTCACTTTAGCTATCTAAAAGTTAGACTGTCTATTTGTCTTGTTCCTTCTTCAGTCAATAAAATAACTGTTGTGAAACTAACTCAAAAACAAACGTTTAGTAGTTGTCATAAACTTGTCCCTACAATGAATACAGAGGAAATCCAAACACTTTATCTATACAACTTTCAACAGTTTTTGATATCTACATACAAATTGTGAGGGAAATCTGCAGTACCTCCTCTTGGTTTTGTGTTTTTGAGTAAAAATAACTAGTATGACAGAAACTAAATTCAGATAGCATGTGTGAACGGAATACCCAAAACTGCCTATTCTGGACAGCTTGTTCACCAAAAATTGGCAAAACTAGGAAGAAGATGGTATCAGTCTTAAACAGATATTAGCAGAATTAAACACCAATGAGGGAATTACTTGGTCACATTTTAAATAAGGATGTCATCATACTCTGAAGAGGTTTAGATTGATCAGCTGCAGCTATCTGAGAGATTCTGTCCCCACCAGCAATGCCCTGGGGCACCCTGAACCTTGCCCAGGTTGAAGAGCACAGCCGCTACCCAGCAACAGGCTGGCAGTGTAGAGGCAGTCTGCAGGGACCCCAATCTGGGGAGCAGGAACATCTCCTGGGGTGCTTCCTCACTGGTGGGTGCATCAACAGCATGTCAGGAGCAGGAGGGGAGCACAAAAAACTGGGGCATGTCTCCTGCAGGAAGGGTGTGCACCTAGGGGGGACCCCAAGGTTGCAGAGGAGGATGAGCTTGTACCTGTGTGTGCATGTGTGTGTAAGGTCCTTAGAACTTCTGGGAATTAGTTATGGAGTAGCAGTGTCAGGACCCTGAGGGTCACTAACAGGTCTTATTCATCCTGACCTACCTTTCCTAAGATCTCCTAAACTGTGCTAGTTTCCTGATAGCCCTTTCAGCATGCCCTGCTACTCAGGCTGGGTGCTGGGAGAGGTCCTGCTGTCCCACCTGGGGACACCCACATGGCTCCCAGCATGCTTTTCTTTACAGAGCATCTCCATTCCAGGTAGATGGTATTTGTAGATAGTTACTAAAATTTGTTAAGTGTCTAGTATGTGGTTTAGCTCTTTTATTGGTTACATCTACCCTGAATGTGTAGTTCATAGACTGCTGTTATGTCTCTAATCAATAAACCATTATGATTCCAATTTGATATAAGCCACAAGAGGCGAGTAGTTTTTCCCTGAAACAGTAGAAGAAATAAAATTCAAACTAAGCACATGGGTTTGTATTCTGTGCTATTGAATTTAATCTTCTCATTATTATTCCGCACCTCAAGATCGTCTGATTAATTTTTTGGGAGGGAAGGGAAGGCGAAAGTCCATGTATGCAGTAATAATATTTCACAAGTTTTGCTACTATGAAATTTCATTAGCAATGATCTCACCAGCAAAAGAAAGGCAAAAACCCCAAAACAAAACAAAATAAAACAAAACAAAAGCCTTTTACATAAGAGTAATGGCGTAAGAGTAATAACCAGTAATTCACTGGTAACTCTCTTCTGATCGCCACTTCAGGCTTACCCCAGGGTAACCACAATCTCTTATCTTCAACCAAATATCTCTTTAGTTATTTTATTAGCTGTATGTTACACCAGAAAATCTTGAGGTAGAAATAGACAAATTATGTCATATTCCCATTTTGAAGACAGATATCCATCTAAGAAAGGCACTGTATTAATCTATGATAGTATCTATTAAGGGATAATATTTTCCTCTATCTTATCCCATTTTCCTTGCAGCCCTTCTGGATGAAAAAGCAAACCAAAATGTCCCTCCTTTTTGTGTCAATAGACGATAATTTTTTAATCCGTACATCTTGATCACAAACCGTAATGTCATGTACTGATTCTTTGGATATATTTTTTAACAAAACCTCTAATTTCATAAAATAAAATAAATAAAAAAATCAAATTTGCCATGTACACTGCATCCTTGAGAAGAGAGAAGAGAAGGGAGGGGAAAGGAAGNGAAGGGAAGGGAAGGGAAGGGAAGGGAAGGGAAGGGAAGGGAAGAAAAGGGAAGAAAAGGGAAGAAAAGGGAAGAAAAGGGAAGAAAAGGGAAGAGAGAGAGAAGGGGAAGAGGAGAGAGAGAAGGGGAAGAGAAGAGAGAGAGAAGGGGAAGAGAAGAGATTTTGGAAGTACCCTTTCCTGTTACTGAATGCTAAAGAAACCTGTGAATTGCCTCTAGAGTCATTTAGGGCATACATAGGTTAGAGAATCATCTACAATACTGGACCCCTATCATCCACACTACTGAAGAGGTAACTCTCTGTCTCTGTTTTTGATTTTTTCAATTATTTTTTTCCAAACTAATCAGAAAAGAAGTAAACCACTTAGTACAGCTCTGCTACAGGATGAGAAATCCTCTTTATTAAGCAGTATTGAACCTACCTGTATGACTTATCCAAACTGGAGGATAACATCAAGCAGAGCAAAAGTAGATTAGAAGAATCCTACCCCCCACCATGATTACTGGATAAAAGAATTGCATTTTTATACAATTCTTAATGGCAATCCTCCTCCAGCCTGTGTTAGTAAAATTAAGATACTTCACAAAAATATTTTTTTTAATGGAGCTTTTTATCTGCACTAGTAATCAAATAACATAAACAAGATGAAACTCTTCACATTTCTGCTAACAAAATTTCTATCCATATGTCTTGTATGTAACTGGGTGGTTGTTTCTGTTGCCCCTACTTCATCATCTTGGACAATTTGAGATTCCCTAGGGATCTAATACATCCAAGTGAGCTGCAAAGACTCTGGCAAATTAGTGTCTTTATTTGGGAAGGCAGCTGGAGTATTAGAAGTGTCTTCTAGGGCATTTCAAATGCCATGAAACAGAAAAATTTAGGCAAGTAAGTAGGCCTGTAAGAATATTGAACCTTAGGCTGCTTTTTTTTTCTCAAGACTTCAAATAGTGTTCATGTGAGGTTTTTAGAAACAATTTCAGAAGGAGATTAATCAATCCTAACATAGGTTTTTCTTTCCTCCACTGATCTTAAAAGAAGCTTAAAGACCAGCTCTTCTTAGCTCTTAGAAGCTTAAAGACCACCTCTGTATGGTAGGTCTTTTAGTAAGACGGTCTAGTATTTGTATTCCTCACCAGAGTCCAGCACTAGCATCAGAATACTGAAATATAGGCAGTGGAAGGTGATCAAATATTTCTAATGTTTCCTTTATCAACTTCTGCCAGAATAAAATATTCTAAGTGGTTAAATACATTCTCTGTAAATAATTGCAAAAGAAAAATTCATCTAGAAACATGGCAAATAATATCTCCAAGAAGATAAGGATAGAGTCAGCTTTTGGTTTGGCCACAAATTTCTGGAGTGTATGGATATGAGTGAAAAAAAAAATATTAACCCTTTCAAACAGTCTTATTCTCTCAGTATAGAATTCAGCAGTGTCAGTATCAGAATAGAAACCCAGAACAAAGGGGTTCCTATACCTGAATATGTTGTGGTCTAGCCTTGGTAGGCAGCTAAGCACCACACAGCTTTTCATCAGCCTCCCCCAGTGGAATAAAGGAGAGAATGGGGAGAGTAAAAGTCAGAACACTTGTGGGTTGAGATAAAACCAGTTTAAAAGTTACAGTAAAAGCTGCATGACTAAGCAAAGCAAGACAAGGAATTAATTCACTGCTTCCTGTTGGCAGGAAGGTCTTCTCCCACCTCCAGGAATGCAGGTTACACCACCATGAGTTGGCTCGGAGGTGCGCAGGGTTGGACACAGGTGGCTCAGGCAGGAGGTCCAGAATCCTGGACAGGGTAGCAGTGGGGACTGCAGTGGAGGGCTGGATCAGGGCAGCAGGGTGGCAGTCAGGGACACAGGGAAGCAGGACAGGCATGAACAAGTGCCAGCGGGGGCACTAAAGTTTAGAATTTTAAAGAATGATGTATATACACCTGTACTATTAAGACAAACTTTTACAAGCTTTTACAAACACTATAAAATACATTCAAATTTTGATTTTTGCTGATCTAGATGACATGTTCCTTTCTTTTTCAAAAAGCCATGTAAATGTGGCAATTAAATTAGAGTAGATTAGAATTGTGATTAACACTGAATTCACTAAATAGTCTAAACACTCAGATATCAACATCATGTGTTTGTCTCACATGGAAATTTGAGTACTTTGCTTTATTGTACCATAGAATAGACATTGAAACTGTTATGAAGAATGTTTTGTCAAGGAAACATTCTATTGAAGGGTAAATTTTGGTTCAAAATCATAAAGCTAAAGATATCTAAATAAGTTCCATTTATGCAAGGATTTCTCACAATTACACTAACTACAAGAAGCAAAGTGTGTGGATTTATGAATTACTTTTAATGAGACACCAATTCAGAAGCTGTAGGTTTATCCTATTAGTAAGAATATATTAGTATTCTACTCTTTAGTAATTAATTTAAAAGCACATGCTGAACGAATTACTTAATTCCTAAGGAACTAAAACTTGGCAAAAACATCTGCTTTATTTTATAAAACCAGAGGAAATAAAGGAATAAAAAACATGCTTACATGGTCTTATTTAGTCTCAGGAAATAAAGAATAATGTATACTTTTGGACATCAAAAAGTGATTTGTTTTGCAGTAATAGTAATAGTAGGGAGGTTTGGACATTTGACCACTTTCATGACCTGATCAAAACCAATGGATTAAAAAAAAAAAGTTTAATAACTTAAAATGTTTTACATCTTCTCTTTTTTTTCCAGTTTTCCATGTTGTTAGTCAGAGAAAACTGAGTAGAAAATTCTGTAATTTTTTTTCTAAAAGACAGATGCATTAGATAGACTGATACTGAGAAATACCACCTCAAAGGTTACAATTTGAGATCAGTGCATCTACTTTGGGAATGAAGTATGTACTTGGATTTTTTTATGTTACATTTCTTCTTTAGGAGTTATTTATTTTTATGGTCATTGAAGGTAAAACTTCTGATCTTTTCCAAACTCTTGATGGTTTAGATTCCTTTTTTTTTGTTAATAGACAAGGAAATTTTCACATGTATTGTGAAAAATGATTGTTAGAATGGGTTTTTTTTACAAGTTACAAAAAGAAAAGGGATGAAAACAATACTAGGTTTTTTTATGAATGATGATTTTGTTCTTAATATCTACCTAATGTTCCAGACCAATAAATTTGGTTTTCAAAAAAATATTTTATTATACATTGCATAAGCCTCAATCTTCACACTGCAATGCAGTTTATTAGCTTCTCTCATGAAGGGGAAAAAAGACATCAGAATATCCAGAATTTGTATGAAACATCTTTATTCAGGATATGAGCCCTAAATTTTGGTCTTTTGAAGATATTTGAATATTCTGTACTGTACCAGACACTATTATAAGTCAAGAATATATCAAGATCCTGAAGTAATTCTTGGGAAAAATTGTAAGGGAAATACAAATATATCAATAAAAACAAATTCTACACCTGAAGTGTCCTAAAGTGTCAGCTAATTTAAAATGAATCATTTAAGCCTTGTTCTTAAAAGGACTAAAAGGGAACTTCCTTGAGAACCTGACGATGAAAGTAGAAAAACAAGAAAGTTAAATTAAAAAGACCAGTTGCTTACAGACCAAAACATGTTTGTTGCATTTAATAGCAACCTGAAGTATAGTGAGAAGTCTAGTAAGTTGGCATGAATATGTGCTTTATAAAGATTGGTATTGTGGTGATAGAAGAATAGACAGTAAAACTCAGAGTATATGAAGGGTTCTTATATCATGAGTTTGAATCAAGCCATAGCTCTTTGCTACATCTGCTGGATGAACAATTCTGAAAAGCTATAAAATTATTTTATTATTATCATGGTTAAAATTTGATTCCTTTGGTGATGTTTGTGTAACTGATTGGCTAGATTTTTATCACATAGTTTTACTACGACTTTATTGTTATAGCTTACACAGTATTCATTGCAACCAAATTTAGTTTCTCTCATTTCACACGAGGTTGATTTAAAAAGGATAAAGTATTTTAAAAGACAACTTTAAGAGATAAGGCTTAACAGCACATTTAATATTATTCATTGTCTCTGAAATACAACAGTATTTCTTCTGTCTCTAAAAACATTTTTATTGCGTAGCCTTCTAGTTTTAATTTAAATTAAGTGCCATTGAGATAGAGTTAAACATGTATTTTTGTCTGAGGAAAGAAATAGACAAGCAACATTTTGCCTTTGTATACATTACCTGTAACACTATGTATATTTTCAAAGTAATAGATACGTTTTTTTAATTTCAGTTTGTCATCAGAAAAACAATAGGGTATGACAAAAAAGGATATTTATGAGAAAAAACCCACAACAGTAATAGACCACTCATACTTTTTTCCTTCCCTTGTGCCTTTATTAATTACAAACACTGAGAATTCTCCGTGTTCCTCTCTCACGTTTGTTAAAAGTCTTGTTAAAAATACCCTTTCCATTCCTTCTCCTTTCTACATTGACCTGTATACTAATTGCCAATAACTACAGTTACAAATAATTGTTGCATGATTGCCTCTTTTTTTTTCCAGACATAGAACATCTTCAAATGAGCAAGTTATCTTGTAGTCCATAGACATTCATAGGAAAGTAAAAGTAATATTTTGTTAGAAGTTAGTTCAATATACCAAACAGAACTTATATCAAACTTGTCTGGGAAAAAAACCCAGCTAACAAAGAAACAAAAAATTTCAACATTTTCATTCACAGGCAATAGTAGAAGTTTTATATTTGAGAAACTTAAACTTATCTGGAAATGTCTTGGAAAGTTAAATGCATACATCTATATTTTGAAGTTAACATAGCTGGAGGCTAATGTTATGTAACACTGTTTACTGGCATAAGGTAGCTCTCTTAACATGGTTGGCTGCTATTTTTTTCATTCCATTGAGTTTCTGTAAACATCCCATGAATCCCTAAAATCTGTTGCTTAAGTTAACTGCTTTAGAGGTTACATTTTTCTACTTTTTTACATGACAATTCAAACTATAGGACAGAATATTACCTATGAAAAATTCACCACACACTTCAAAATGTGAAAATGTTTAGCATAATTTCTAGATAAATCATAGAAAGTCATGACAACGAAACTGTTTCAAAATCCAGTGTGCTTAGAGAAAAAATTCCTTATTTTTCAGTTCTTTTTTAGGTTTATTTAGGAAAAACTACTTATAAGGCCAAGTCCTTGTTTCAGAGAATTTGCTTGTGCCAGTTCTTTTTACATTCAACACATGGAGCAATAGTACTCTAAATATTGCCTTAGGTTTTAACAAATGTGGAGAGACAATTCAGCAACACAGATGCAGGGTTTTATAAAAATATGTTTAAAATCTCTAGATACATAAGAAAAGTATAGAATTACAGGAAATAAAAACCAGTCTTAGAATATATTTCAGTTTCTCCCAGCTCCACTCCTAGAAACAAATATCTGAATGATTCAAAGTGCACAAGAGGAAAATTCCATTAGAAAATCAGAGAAAAAATTGCAGCATGAGAACTTCCTCAGAATTTTTAATGGTATGTGTCTGGCTGTGGATTGATGCAAATTATCACTACATTTAAATATGTTCAAGTATCCATATGCATGATCCAACACTTGTACTAACATATGTGTGTACGTACACTGGACCTCTTCAAAAGATTAGAAGTCTGGATATAGGCATTAGGTGATGGCGAGGGGAACCGAGTCCCATAACGAATGTGTGCTTGTACCACATGGCTGTGGCACAACTGTTTATAAGGTTAACATAAAGGAACTGTTGCCTAATTAATCTCTCCCTCTTCCTAGACTGCATGCCAGGTGATACGCTTCAAAAGCTCACAGACCTACTCATCCTGTATACCTGTGGTATGGGATCACAAAACAGGGAAGAGACAAGAATGCTGATCTGAAAGAGGCAATTCAGTCCATTAATGGGGCTCTAAAGACTGAGCCTCATATTTGGTGCATGAGGTTTCTCAGAGATTTTGTCCTTTTCTCTGCCATTATCTTCCATCTCAAACAGTTGCTACAAACACATTAGTGGAGATTGCTCTATTCAGCCTCATTTCAAACAGGGTAGGTTACCTCTACATGCTCCAATACTGCTTGTAATAATAGTTTATTTAGAGCTTGTGGGAGAAAAATAGATAAATAAATACATTCCATATTTTTTGTTTCATTCTGACATAACTGATTTATATGACAAAAAAAAAAGTCTGTCAAGAAAACAATCAAAACTGAAAGGGCATGAAATCTCCTTTTAAAATGCTATATTTCTAATGTCTCTATAGATCTTTGTGGCTTTGTTCCTCTATTCTGGAAGCTCTTTGTTCACTTCATTAAAAGGTGAAAAACTGCTACTAGAGCTTTGTGACTTAAGAGTTTTGTCTTATCAACAGACAACAGAAGGAATATTTGGAACCTGCTAGTACCATTCTTTAGAAATTTGCTGTGTCCCCCTCAATAATGTTTTTTTTTCCCGTCTATGGTCTTGAAATAAATTCTGTAATGCTTTTATTTTCAGTTCTTTATGAAAATGTGACATAATAAATCAATATGTAATTTGAAGAAGAAAGAATCTATTTTATTTACTCATCTGCATTTTCTAGGTTAAAGATCATAGCAAATGGAGATCTTTTAAAGAAAGCTAAAATCCTGACTCACTTTTTCTATGTGTGTTTCTGACATTACATTTTCTTAAGCATTTGCAGTGATACATAAAATATTAAGATCTTTGGATTTTTTTAAGGAACCAATTCCCTTGCCTCTGAGCTACATCTTCCTGGTATGCATGAAGTTTCAATTATATTGGCAATTAAGAATGCAGATTAAAAAAACTCCATACAATAAAATTCACATTAAAATTTACTAACATGAAAAGCAAAGTGTCAAGATGATGTTAATGTTAATACGGAATCCTGGCACTTTGAAAGCCCTCTTGAATGTACTGAAGACAGCTTTTGATCAATAGGAACATATTGATAAGTAGATCTGTGATTTTATCTACTAACTTTTGCAGTATAATAAATTTAACTTGATGGAAATTGAGTTTTGACAAAAGATTACAGGTAATTCAATATCCAGTTTTCTTTGTGCTCAAGTGAAGTTATCAGAATTATATATGTGAGATAATCAGAACTTAGCCTTATCAGGTCGAGAAAGACAAGGGGTGAGAGTTAGATGAGTTAGATGCACAGTTATTATGGAGAAGTGGACTTTCAACACATGTTGATTTCCATGTGTAGAGGAATTGAAAAAAGTTAGAAAAGCAAAACAAAGCAACAACAATAAAAGAAAGAGTTGAGAAGACAAATGTAGAACTAAACAAGCTGAAATAACTGGGATATATTCTCAAGATCTGAACAAGATCCATAAAGTGATGTAATCAGGAAAGATCAAAGGGAAACAAGGAAGGTATCCAGAAGCCAGCAAAGTATGAGGCAGAAGAGAGGAAACTTTTTTTTTTCTTGGAGGTGAGGGGAAGGGAGGGAAGTGCATTGGGATGAACTTTGCATAAAAAATAATACCTGCTGTCTTCAGTGACTGTGTAACATAATGTTAAAGGTAACATGAAGATGTTAATCTGTGTTTTTCATAATTTTCTCTTTATTTTGGTGCGCTCTTGCAACTAGTATGACAATGCTGAAGTATGTTCCCACTAATATGTAAGATTAGCCATAGAGTATCCAAGACTATGAGGTAGATACTGGAAAGAAATCAACCATACACACAAGCAGAAAAGCCACAACCAATTAATCCACCCCACTTCTCCAAATGATCTTCACTACATTTTGAGTTCCTCATTGCTGCCTTTGTTCTTGAATCATGTTTCATTGTTTTTTTCTGCATTGTATCAAGTGCAATTAAAGGGCTGGAGTTTGACTCTTAGATGACTTTCACTCCAAATTTCAGGACGTAAAGTACTTTAAAGTACATTGGTTCAAAGTATCATCCCCGAAGTAGCCCATTAAAACATCTTCATCAGTTAATAAGTCTCCCAAGTACATCACTTATGGAATTGTTTGTATTTAAACTCAGTATAATCACTGTGATACAGAACTTATTAATTCTGGTAAAGTACCCCAAAGAGCCCTAAATCAAATGTTTATACACTTATATGTATAAACTATGTCTCCATTTCATCATATTCCCAATTGGATGTACTTAATTTGAGAGAACATTGACATCAAGGTCACACATTCACTTCTATAAATCAGGTATATTTGATGTTATCTGAAGTGCAAGCATTAGGAAATTCAGTTTACACATTTAAACTAACAATAAATTCAAGCTAATCAAAATTAATTTTTCTATGCAGTGTATTTTTTATTTTGCTTTTATGATAGAAAACTACCTTCCTTTTTTAAAATTCCCTGTATTTCACTTTTAGTTTATTGTCTTATGAATTAACAACTAATAGGTATCTTAGATATATTCCTGAACAAAGAATACATTTCTCTACTGTTCTCTTGGTAGTTTTACTTCCAAATACATTTTAAACAAGTATTCAAACCTTTAAATGATTTTTGATGTGAGAGATCCTATTGGAATTTGTTTACTTGCTGTCTTGGTTTGAAAGACAGGTGTCTGCTAAGGAAGGCAGGAGCCTCCCTTGGAATGGAAAATGTAACCCCCTTCCCTCCAAATTATTATAATTTTGAAATTAAGGGACTTTGAGGCAAAGATATGAGAAATAGAAATGACAGTTCTTTAGTAATATATATAACAAGGCAACCATACAGAAACACTGGCTTAACCTGCCAGAGCCAGGGTACGACCTGACACCCTGCCGGGCAGGGTGGTGGCAGCAGTCCGCTTAAGGCGTGACTGCAGTCCTCTTCAAATAGACAGATGTGGTTCTGTCGAAGTGGTGATCCTGTAGGAGGGTCTGGTCTTCCTCGGAAGGTCCAGTGGTGGTTATGTAGCTCTTGTCCTCTGGGAATCCAGTAGGTAAGGGCCAGCTGTGGTGTTCCAAACCTCAGATTATATCGAGGTAGGAATGCTTGGTTCCTCCCCCTGGGCGGAGCATCTCACAATGGGATGATGTAATTTTATGAGTCATACAGTGAGGCTTGGTGGCCCATTAACAGAAGATATCTCCTGGAGGGAGTTATCAGAGGTAAAGAACACTGCCCCACCTGGTTTTAACAGCTGGCTCATTACAGAAGATATCTCCAGGAAAGAGTTATCAGGGATGTGTCATGGAAGAGATAAAAAACACTGCTCCACCTGGTTTTAATAGATGGTGGTAGAATACATACTTTTGGTTGCATCTTACATCGAAACCCAAGACACTGGCATAACCAGAGTTTAAAAAGAGGAGTAACTGAACTTCTAAACATAGAACATTCATATTAATACTAGTAATTCTAAATGAATTAACTTTATTGAGTTTTTCATGTTAAAGCTGGAATTTAAATTGATATAAATTCATAATAGATGAATCTTGCGTGATATTTCTTTACTGTTGTTTAACTACGGGTTTTTTTCCCCAGTCTTATTTCTATTACTGTCTGACAAGAGAATCAAAAGTTAGTGTCCAGAAATATATTGTATATTTGACTATAAGATACATGAAAGGGAAATAAATGTGTATGTAAATGAAGAGTCACATCAAGCTAGATATGTCTCTGCCAGATTCTAGAATGGTTGCAGCCACCACAAGAGGCAACAAGCAAAAGAACAGTGGTTGAGACCTGGCAAAAAAACCACACAAACATTTCAGAATCTGTCAGGGAAGTACCATCAGCACAGCTGTTATGCTTCAGTCATCCATCGAATCAAGGCATCCTCCAGGCTCACTGACCAACACCGAAATGCATTTCTCTGTTCATCAGGTTAATGGAGTCAAGATGATGATGTGTGTTTTTCAGCTATACTGGCAAGTACTATGAAGCAGTAGGATATAACTGTCTCTGCAGTTAAATTGTTAGCATGGTTCCTGGGATGATTTTAGTCCTGAGCAATTTACTGTCTTCAGTAATTCCCAGGTACAATGGAGCAGTTAGCAGAGATCAGAAACAAAAATCCTGACCTTTGCTACTCTGTCCCAAAGGAGAATATATTAACAGTGCAGTTATGGCTAAGCCTTGTCATTTAGCATCTGAGTCAGAGGAATATCACTAGCACCATTTTGCTTATTAATATCAAAACAAATCAGAATTTCAAAAAGATATTGTTTGAGGAAAACATGAATAAAGTCTACTGCATTTACTACTAGTAAAGAGTCTTGAAAGAAACAAAATTCCTTAAGATGTGCTACATAACCCTTTAGAGGAGCTGGAGTCCATTTTTTAAAATTTGTGCTTTCTGTTTCTTCTGTGTTACTGTATTTCAGCAATGTGGAGTTAAAACACTATTCAGGTATCAGCTTGATAGTTGTGATGCCTCTGTTTTTAACCTTATTATTAAATAACTTTGTTATTAGTATTATTCACTACTTTATCTTTTGCTGTGCTGACTCTTTGAACCAGCAAATAAAACCAGAATTGCTTTTAGTTGGCTCCTTCTGGTGATGTTACTGCTTTGTAGTTATGATATACCTACAGTTAGTAGCCTACCTACCACTGGAGATNGTTTGGTTTGGTTTGGTTCGGTTTTTTGGGGGGGAGGGGGTTTACGCCTGACATTTCTTTTCCCAATAAATATTTTTTATTCTTGTGTGCAGCCAACTTGATAGGTAGATCAGCTCTTGAGAATAAAAGAGAGGGAATACAATTTAAGGAGTCCTATGGACAGAAACATAAGATGAGTGGAAAAGAGGCTGACACAGTTGCCACGAATGAGACTATTTCCTTCTATTTGCAAAACTAGCGATGAGAGAGGCACAAATAGGACTCAAGAAGGATGTGGCATTATGTTATTTCAAGATTTCCTATTCTTGTGCCTACATATTATGGCAATTAGTGACTAAGAGATCTAGATAAGCATCAATGTTTTGACAATATTTCCACAGTGTGTGATACTTACTAAACACTTCAAACTGGAAATCAGACTTGGTCCTACCATACAAAATAATCTTATCAGACACTGTATTTTATTTGTCGTCCTACTTCCTGTGCCATTCTCCCTTCCTTCTGCTTCTATTTTGTTTTATGGCATATTATATAGTCATGCCACACCAAATCAGAGTTCAAACAATATTTATGCTAAATATCTTACTTATAGAGTATAAAGCTACTTCATGACTTCTGTAAGTGGAAATGTTGATTATGATGATAAATGTTGCAAATTTTTAAAACACTGTTCTATGTTATGGCTCGCTTTTTCTGGTGGCTGAAATTTGTTCCTCTTCTGAACTTTTATGGAAGTCATTAAATTGGCCTATATAACAATTAGAATTAATTCATTTTTTTCAGTGGCATAAGTAAATCTTCTCTTCTAGGATACAAAATATAAACACAGATTTATTTCTTCACCTAGACACCTAAATGTGTTTCCTGGATTACAGGTAAAACAATTAACTGGAATAAAGTTTCCTTCTTTTTGAAATGTCATGTTATCTTTCTAACTGCAGCATGATAACGTTCAAAATACCAAAGAAATACTGAAATAATTTTGGAAAAAGTATTTGAAACTCAATTCCATGCTATTTCTAACTTCATAGAACTTTTATGTTTAATGTATTTCATGTTGACATTCTCTTAGCAATACTTTTAAGTTCAGAAAATGTTTAGCTGTCTTGACAGCATCCTAGAATACTTACAGATGTATGTGGGGATAGTCAGAGAGATCAAAACTGGGAATCAGCTATCATTAATAAATTAAAGCACTGAAGTTATAGGACCTCACTAATCATCCAGGTCCAAATTATGAACTCATTATGGTTTAGGGGACTAAAGTTTAAAATATATATACATGCTTAGCTGTGAGTAAGTAATTTTTTTTCAGCTGCACCTACAATTCTGTTTTCTTCATAAGGCTGATATAAAGGTTGTGATAATGAAACACTTCTATATTGTCATGAGATGGTAACTTAGGGCTATTTACATATATAACAAAACCTCCAAAACTCCTGAGCAAGGGGTTAGTATACTTCTGCCTGCCTTTCCTATTCCTCCACAGCTCAAAAAGCAATATGAAAAGAGAAGTGGAATACGAAATTGCTGAAGATGACAGAAATATAGAAGCCACCGATAATCAGGCATTTGTTGCTTACATTAAGAAATTCACATTGCAGTATGAAAGGGTCTTTTTCAGAAAAGATCTATACTTCTATTTAACAGAGCTTTAGAAGTCTAATACAGTACCCTTTCTTTCCCATTCGTGACCCATCTGCCAAATGTTCAAGTCAGAGTACTTAAATGGTGAGGAGAGGACAGAGTTGCAAAGGTAAGGCATGATTTTGAAAAGGAATGTACGATCAGTCATGATAAAAAAAGCAGAGTTCAAGTATGGAGCAAAGGCCCTGAGACTTGACATGGAGAGGTCATTGTAGGCCTTGATGTTAGCATATCTTGGTGCACAATAAAAGTCAAATTAGAGAGGATCTATGTTGGATTGAGAGGAAAGGAACTTGAGGCAATTGCTGTAATCTATGAGTTCAAGGAGTTCACGGATGAAGGGAAGAAGTGATACAGAAAAGAAAGGGGGAATGGAAGGGTTGACTTTCAAAAGCTGCTGGATATTACAGTATGATTATATTGTTAGGAGAGGAAACAGGAGAAAGGACAGCAGGGCTCAAGAAGTCATGGTGTTGAAGTGGGAAGAAATGGAGTCACAGGCAGGAGCAAGGGCCAAAAGATGGAAGGAGGATGTAAGTGGAGAGGTCACGTTGGATCTTGTAGATCTTTACTAGAAACTACAGAGGTAATGTAGATAAAAGGAAGAACCAATTCTTTTATATGCCATAACAAAAACTGTCCCACCTCTTCGTTTGGGCTACATGCTAGCAAAGATTAAACATCAAAAAGAATGGCATTTGATTCACATCCAGTTAATAGCCAGACTCCATGTAAATGTTATAGTTTGATAAAAATAAGCTAAATCTTATGAAAAAAAAATTAGCCTATAATTCAACAAAGCAGATCCATCTTTACTGTAGTATTTGAATGCATCCATTTATGTTGAGAGATGCAGCTGGAGAAAAAAGGACCAAAAAAGAAGGGAAAGACCATAAGATTTCCATCCTACATGAAGAAAATACGTCATGATAATACAAATATTACAATGTTTCATCAAGATAAGAGTAGATGAATTTTCAAGTGTTCCTATAGTTATATAAAAGCTCATTTCTTCCAGATAAATTCTTGTAAATAATGTATTTCACTGATTCCTATCAGACAGTAGTACCAAATTGGGAAACTAATGGTTAAAGCCAACGGTTATACTAATTGAAGTATAGTGTAAATATTGATTCTGAAGTGTGTTAGCTGGGGGAATAGTCCCAAAGAATTCTAGATATTCAAGTGCTGGTTCTTTTTCATTCAAAATAGCACAGCTCTTCTCAAGCTAAATAGTGTGATCAAATCCTTAGAGTCTCTGAAGCACACAAAAGCTCACAGAATTTAAAGTAGTGTATACCCTACTCTGGCACAAATCTGTATTGTGGGAATATTGTAAGAAATTAAATTTCTTTTTAGCACAGTTTGTACACTTACAATGATAATGAATTTTATGATACCCATCATAAAGTATTTCTGAAGACTTGACTGTTTTCTATTCCCCTCCAGAGTGCAGTTTGTTGTGAACTCAAACATTTTTGTAAATTATTTGACAGAAATAAATTCCCCAGAAGATATTAAATTGTTTCATATAAATCTGAAAGTTTTGTATTAAATAGAAAGGTGAAAGAAATTAAATTCAAATAATACAGACTCATTTTAAGTCATACTTCATTAGATGATGATGTAGATATTTGCATCTGCAGGGACTGAATGTAGCATTAGAATATTTGTGTTATCTATTTGATTTCTCTAGCCTATGGAGGTTTTGCTGCAGCAGTTCTGCTATATAATGATCTCAGTTTACACAATAAATAGATAGCTACTTTCAGTGTTCTCTCACTGAAGCAGTAATACCACTCCTCATAATAACTCCACATTTACCATGCCTATAGCACAGGACGATTAAATGCTGCATTTTGCAATATTGAAGACAACAAATCACTATTCTGTAGAAAGTAATGTTTAAATAACACATAGTGTTATTGATGCTAGTGCATAACCATAAGCATGCATCAAAATGCATGCAACAAATAGACTTTGTTTGGTGTTAATTGTGAAATTATATAAACATTTTCTCGATTTTTAAAGTAAATATAATTTGACTGTTTCTGTCAGGCTCTTCCTTCATACCTATCTTTACAGTTAATGTTGAGGGTGGGAGCAGATAGACTTGAAAGAAGTACTAAAATCCAAACTTAAGAGTACCAGAGCTCTTTTGATGAACTGCATGCCTTGTCACTTGAGAAAAGATCAAATTCTTCAAAAAGAGAAAATATAAATCAATCTATGTCAGATCCTCAGAGAAATCAGGACAAATGAAGAAACAAGACAATCCTATTCTCCCTACTTTCTCTGAAGGACAGTGAGCTTTGTAAACATGATTGTAAAAATCCTCTGTGACTGAGCTTCCCTAGGTGTGCTGAGCTTCACTAGGTGCCGTAGAAACTAAGGTGGTGCGTTAAGAAATC
Source organism: Edolisoma coerulescens (assembly GCA_013397115.1). NCBI lineage: Eukaryota > Metazoa > Chordata > Aves > Passeriformes > Campephagidae > Edolisoma > Edolisoma coerulescens. The sequence continues at coordinate 315,602 of VWZW01008202.1, read as the reverse complement.
ACATGCTTGATTATCTGTTACACAATTTGAGTGAGAAATATCCCCACACAAACATATGGCTTCAGGAACTTGGATGAATGAGGAATGGGAGGTAAACTTTCAATCTCACTAGTGCAGTTTTAAAGGTTCAAGCAACTCATTTGGGAGTCCTACAATTGCAATAAATCAATATTTTTGGCAACTTCCTGATTCCTCTTGAAGTGGCTGACTAACAGGGGAACATTAATGAATGAGCCCACTTGCAGGTGTTTTCTGAAATAGAAGTTCTCTTTCAAAGGTGACTGTTTTTTTCAGAAAAATCCTACATTTGTCTGAAAGCCAGAAGGAGTAGGATCAAAGCTGGTTAAAGGCATAGGCTTCAGATTTCCTATTTCTGATACCACCATGACAATTGAAAGACTAGACCCCTACCACAAAAGCTTTTTGGACAAGAAAACTTATTGCAAAATTTTGCTGCCCCAAATGAAAAACTTTCAAATATTTTCAATTTTCATTTCATTTGTTTCCAATGAAAATTAAGGTCTTCATACAGCCAGTATAAGCCTATCAGCACTAGACTTGCTTCTTAATGTCTTTTACATTCTTTTTTAAGTGCTGAGGAAAAAACTCGCACTCTTATATCTGTAGTTCATATGTTTAAACCACTGTTGTAATATTAACAACACAAACATCAGCTCTGCCTCATAGGACTCATGTCACCCAATGCTTTCTTGTCCTGCTGATCATGCTCGGTATTCTCTGAGCCATCTGAGATTAGGCTCCATCTTTCCTCAAACACAGGGCCTACATGAGGCTGAATAGAATGAAACAATTCACTGTCATAACTTCAGCTTGCAAGAGGATTTTGGCCTTTTTTTGACTAATATTCTTTTTGAGGTTAGTTACAACCACACATCCTGGCTTGTATCAGGAACAGTGTGGGTACCAGGCCTAGGGAAGTGACTCTTCCCCTGTACTTGGCAGGTCACACCTTGAGCAATGGGCCCCTCAGTTCAGGAAGGACACTGAGATGCTGCAACGTGTCTAGAGAAGTGCAAAGAATCCAGAGCACATGGCCTATGAGGAGCAGCTGAGGGAGCTGGGGATGTTTAGCCTGGAGAAAAGGAGGCTCAGGGGGAATGTTATTGCTTTCTACAACTGCCTGAAAGGAGGTTCTAGCCAGGTGTGACCTCTTCCCTCGAGCAATCAGTAACAGGACAAGAGGACATAGTTTTAATCTGTGTCCTGAGAGGTTTAGGTTGGACATTAGGATGAATTTCTTCACAGAAAGGGTGACTAGATATTGGAATGGGCTGCCCAGGGAAGTGGTGGAGTCACCATCCCTGGAAGTGTTAAAGGAAAGACTGTGTTTAGTTGACAAGGTGGCGTTTGGTCATAGGTTGGACTTGATTATCTCAGAGGTCTTTTCCAGCGTAATTGATTCTGTGATTCTTTTTCAAGTTCAACCATTGGGCTCTTGTTACTCTCTAAATCCTCACAAGTGTCAGCAACAGGTCATATTTTTTTTCTCATGCAGGGAAGATGTTTAACATTCCAATGAATAAAGGAATTTTTTGTTCGATTTTTGAGGAAGATTAAGAAAATTTGCAGTGACTCTCTCTCTTTCCACTTGGCTACAGATTCTGGGGATGGAAATATTACATTCTAATCGTGGTAATCTAAGTAGTAAAATCTCTAAATATGTAATCTTGACATACCGTCTAGTGACTCATATCATGGGGCAGTTGTGTTGTGCAAGTGCTAGGCTAAAATCCTCTTATGGTGTAGGAAAGGATGTCTGCAGAGTCCCTAGTATCCAGTTTGAGTACCATTCCATGATAAATGAATCATACAATGAATTCTTAGACTACTATGTGTTTTATACTGTAAAAAGGTAGGTTCTCTCAATTTCATTAAATTGAGAAAACAACAACCAGAGAAATAAATAGCCTCAGAAATATCATGAAGAGTAGAAATGTGAGATAGAAAATCAAGGAGAAGGAAAGGAAATGCTAGAAGCATGTAATAACCTGGTAGCTGATTAGTTTATTTTGTCTGTAGAAAATAAAATTTAAATAATATGGGGAAAGCAATATTAAAAGGGACAAGGGAAAACCAAAAGGATTTAATTTAAATTATTTAATAATGAAAAAGCTGTCAAAGATAACAAATAAAAACAGTTGAGTTTTGGGCTCCTCACTACAAGAAAGACATTGACATGCAGGACTGTCTCCAGAGAACAGCAACAAAGCTGGGAAAGGGTCTGGACTACAAGTCCAGGATCATCATTCTTTCTACATTTCCAAATTTATAAGACTACTTATGAAACACTAACTCTATATTCCTTTCTTGGAGTTTATTTGGCTTATAGTTCAACATTCCCTCTGATGTACACTCAGTTACCTTTAAGTCATGGACCTTTCAGCATCTCTTCCTTGTGATGTTCAGCTGTGAGCTATATGTGTAATTAAAATTTATTAAATGGCTGACTGTTGCCTTTCAATTTCTGTCTTTTCATTGTGTTGCTGAAGTTGTGCTTATGTCCTAAATAATGATTCAGTGCAGAACTGCCTCAATTTATTTATATATTAATATATATATATTTTTACATAAACACGCCTCACTTCCTGAAGAAACCAGTGATAAAATGTAAGTCTGCAGGCATGGAGTTTTTTTCATATTTCCTTCTCCTAAGATGAGGTTTAATAGCTTTGCAGACCTGTTAGGACTCCAATAGAATACATCATGATTTTTTTCTAGATATTTTTTTTTCTCTTCCCTTTATGTTTATATAAATTGTTTCTAAGAAAAATGTATCCTACCATCCCTGATAGGATGCCAGTGATATATAAAAACAGACTCCATACTTTGCTTTGAATCTTTCTTTTTAGTAATAGTTGAACACAGCCCTTTTTTGCCTAATGTCACTGTATTGAGTCCTTGTTTGGTGTAATAATTGTGAAATGAATTGCTGGGCACACTTACATAGTCAGAGATCTAACCAAAGATTTGATGAGAAAACTGAAAATATTGCTGAAAATTCACTCTAGTCCCTAGTGTGGAATTAGCAATTGGTGTTTTCACTTTCTCTTTTTTTTCCCCAACAATAATTTGGGCAATGTACTTGTGTTTGCAGAGCAGGAATAAGCAGTTTGGCAACTATTAAAATAGTTTCAATTATAAGTGGAAAATACCTAAATTAAAACTTCCTAATTTTAAGTAAAGGAAAAAAAAAATGTCCTTGAAAAGCACCCATTGCCTTAGCTTCTACAAGTTAGGCATTAAGAATGAAGATGAAATTTCATGTTTCTGCAACAGACAGACAAGTTCAAGTGTACTATTTTCATAGTGAATTCTACTGAAGTAATTATAACTGAAATGAATCTCAGGCACTATCAGCTAGTCTTGGAAGTATTTTGGGGAATCTTGCATTAAAAAAAAACACAAAGCAGAGAGAAAGTGTATTTGGCCTGAAGACTTATCTTGATCTGTAAATACAATAGGCTGTCTTCTTTCACTACACTATGTAGAATGATTAAAAGTTAATCACAATGTGCCACAGGAGCCAAAGCAGCTTTTTCTGAGACTTTTTACTCCACACAGTCATAATATCAAAAATAAGCAATACTTTTGTAACAGCTTTGTAATGTCCCAACTTTCTTTTGAATTTTTTTTCTTCTTATTTAATTTCCATATATCAGTTTGTTCCCTCCTCTGTCCTTACAATTTGTTAGCAATGAATAAATTTTGCTGTCTTTTCTAATCTGTAAAAACTAAACCAATGCTAAGTAAGAGCAACTTGATTTGAAAATATTGTGAATCCTTGCTTAATACTCAGTATATGAAATATAAAATCACAGATTTTAATGATTTCATTTATAATTGTTTTAATCTATGAATCAACAGTAGCATACAAGCTTATTATAATAACATTATTGCGCTAGTTAGTGTTTGATTCTATACAGTTAACCTCATCACATTTTTTAGAACCTATGTACATACATAGAATTTTTAAATTTTCGTCTTTAAACTAACTGAAGTCTAACCTAAAAAACCTAAATGGTCTTTCTTATGGAATGTCCTATAATCTCCATCAGGGAGACAAAGGGGAGAGTCTGTTAAGGATAGTTTGGTGCATGATGTAAAATAAAACAAACAAAAAAGACAAATTTAGAAAAGGAGAGGAAAAGATTTAAAGGTTTTATTTGAGTGCATGTATTTGAATACATATTTTAAAACGTATCTCTAGCCATCTAAATTTTTTCATGATGAGGAAATAAAAACTAACAAGTCAAATGTTTATTATCCCTACTTAATTAAAATGTTTATCTGTCTAATTAATAAAGAGAGTGTAATAATTATGTGCAATATATGTCAATACCATAGCTATTATTATTTATCAAGTGGAGAAGACCTATGCACTATTTATTTGTTGTGCCTAATACTTCTTTGCTTTTTATTCCCAGAAGATCACCTCTGAGATCAGTTAGGCATTTGGAGCTGTGTGCCATGCATTCAAGCATGCAAAGACTTAATGTCACATCATGTGTTTTCCTAGTGTTCAATTATGTGACATGAAAAAACTTGCTATTATATAGTTTATTAAGGAAAAAAACCCCAAGAAAACAAGCAAACAAAAAACCCCCATTGCCGCTGGGCTCACTATGCCGCTCGGGGGGCGAGCTTGCGGCTTGCTAAAGTGTTCGGCTGTGGAACACTCCGTGGGTTCTGAGCACCATATAGCAAG